>JAWPHD010009327.1:0-104996 GCA_037043455.1 Cyrtodaria siliqua | reverse complement strand
TTATCATTCTGATATATAATAAATTATGTTGTAATAGCGTAACCAATCATTACTCCGATATTCGGAAAGTTTAAGAATACATACAATTATTGTCATTCATGTTCAATAACTCCAACTTGGAGTTTATTAGTCAAAGTTGAGCATGATTTCCCCCCCTTATAACACAGTTAAATCATTCACACATGTATGTATTGATATTGATTTACTTGGGTTTAAACAAATGTTATTGCACAATTTTACATTTATAAGCCTATTAAAGGGCGAAAAGTCTCTTTATTGAAAAAAACACACGATAATACGCGTTTGTGCAGCAATAAATCGACCACATTGAAATACATAGTATTCCTGTGTGACAGGTGGATAGGATTTAAGTCGAATAATCCAATTTAGAACGCATATTTATTAATATAAGCATGAATGATTGAAAAAAGACCTTGAGCCACCTAAGTAGTCATTTTGATAAGTGTTTATTTTCCCCATAAGATGTGTTCGTTCATCGTATATATTTTTGACTGCAGTCGGGTCTAAGATCTACGAATACATCTGCATTTCGTCTTAATACACAGAACTGAACTATACTAACGTACAATCTTTAATGTTATGGTGATACCCCCACCCCCCCCCCCCGACCCCCCCCCCCCCCCCCCCCCACCACACACACACAACAACACAACAACACTCCATAACAGAAACTTAACCCGTGACCCATGCTAGCAATTTAAACAAGAGGCCCCTAGTTATAATTTGATGACTATGGTTATTTAGGGACTCGAGGTACAACATTTGTATAAAATAGGTTTTGACCCGCCTGTTGAGGGATCGTTTATGTAGGCGGTCAAAACCCATTTTATATTACTAAATTAAAAATAGGGGTTGTTTTTAGTAAAAATGATGTCTACAGGAGAAAGCTCCATAAATCCCGCCAAAAATCATTCAACTGGAACACGACCGAAGATATGAGCAACTGTGCTTGGTAATGGTCTCCCTACCAAAGTTTCAGCGATCAGGAGAAGTTGCCAGGGACAAAGCATATGTATTAGAAACCTTTAAGGGTCATAACTCCAACAAAAGTCATTCAAAGCGAACAAGACCAATGAAATACGCAACCATGTTTCGTTGAAAGCCGAATGGTAGGTTGAGGAGAACTGTCGGACAAAGTCTGTGTATTAAAACGTTAAATATCATTCCAACCGGAATACAACAATATGCGCAACTAGGCTTGGTACTGATCATTCTGCCAAGTTTCATTAAAATCCAACCAGAGGTTCGGGAAAACTAGTCCGAATAAAGTTTGGTGTATAAGGGACTATACATCTGTCAAAATTCATTAAACCGGAACATGGCAATGATATGCGCAACTAGGCTTGGTACTATTCATTCCGGCCAAGGTTTCGTTGATATCCAGCCAGGAGGTTCAGGAGAACTAGTCTGAACAAAGTTAGTGTATTAAAACATTTAAAGGGTCAAAACTCCGCCAAAAATCATTTAACCGGAACACAGAGATGATATGCACAACTAGGCTTGATACAGATCATCTTTGCCAAGTTTTGTTGACAATTCGGCCAGAGTTCAGCAGAACTAGTCCTGGACAAAGTTTGTGTATTAAATCCTTTAAAGGGCCATAACTCTGCCAAAAATCTTTCAACCGGAACACGGGTGCTTGACATGCACAACTAGGCTTGTTACTGATCATCCCCTGGATTGTTTCGCGAAATCAGGCCAGGATTTCAGAACTAGCCGGATAGAAGTTTGTGTATTAAAACCTTTAAAGGGCCATAACTCTGCCAAAAATCATTCACCGGAACACAGCGATGGTATGCACAACTAGGCTTGATATTGATCCTCCTTGCCAGTTTCCTTGGTTTCCAGAGGTTCATCAGAACTAGTCCGGGCAAAGTTTGTGTATTAAAACCTTTAAAGGGCAATAACTCCACCAAAATTCATTTCAACCGGAACAATGTCACAATATGCGCAACTATGTTTGGTATCGATCATCTTGCAAAGTGTTTGCTGAAATACGGCAAAATGGAAGCCTTATCATAACAATCTGGTAAAGTTTGGTAAAGGTAAGATGAAAAATGAAGGTACTAGCGTGTTAACTCATTTTTCAATAATTCAAGGCCCATAAAATTCGGTGTTCTGGCTCGATCTGGCGGTTTTCGAAACTGACCGAGCTTTCATCATATATCAACAATCTGCAAAGTTTGGTAAAGGTAGGATAGAAAATGGAGCGTTAGAGTGATGACAAGACAAAACATAGCAATTTTTCGTTAATTCAAGGGCAATACCTCCGTGTGTACTGAACCGATCTGGCTGTTTTTTTTAACTTTCCGAGTTTTCATATATTTTAACTAATCTGGTAATGTTGGTAAAGATCGGATGAATAATGAGGTGCTAGAGTGTTGACATCAAAAGGTTAACTACACCTTTTTCAATAATTCCAAGGGTCATAACTTCGGTATTACTGGTTCGATCTGGCTGATTTTAGAACTTGACTGAGCTTTCATCAATATCAATAATCCGCAAAATTTGGTAAAGGTAGGATGCAAACTGGAGGCGCTAGATTGAAAGACAAGACAACATATTGCAAATTTTTCGTTAATTCAAGGGGCAATAACTAAACTGTTACTGGTCCGATCTGGCTGTTTTCCTACTCGTTCAGCTTTCATTTATATTAATAATCTGGTAAAGTTTGATAAAGGTAAGATGGGAAAGTGGAGGCATTAGAGTGTTGACAAGACACATATAGCAATTTTCGTTGATTCAAGGGCAATAACTCCGGGGTTATTGATCCAATCTGTCTGGTTTTCAAAACTCGTCCGAGTTTTTATTGATCTGGTGAAGGTTGGTAAAGATTCGGATGCAAAATGGAGGCGCTTCAGTGTTGACAATACAAAGTATAGAAATTTTCGTTATTCAAGGGCATTACTTCGGTGTTACTATTTCGATCTGGCTGGTTTTCAACTCGTCCGATCTTTCATTGATATTAATAAACTGGTAAAGTTTGGTAAAGATCGGATGAAAAATGAGGCGATAGAGGGTTGACACTACAAAATATAGCAATTTGGGTTAATTCAAGGCAATAACTCGGTGTTACTGATTCGATATGACTGGTTTACGAAACCCTTCTGAGCTTTCATTGTAATTAATAACCTGTAAAGTTTGGTAAAGATCGGATGACAAATGCATGTGCTAGAGAGTTGACATCAACAAGTTTAACAGACGACGGACGACGGACAATAGCCCTACTGGCCTTTGGCCAACAGGATTTGTTTGGTAACGCATGCATTCGCACTTTTTACGCAAACATTGTTGTGAAAGGAGTGGCATTGAAATACGATCATACGCTTGACTACAACTTCCTGTTTAGTTAATATACTGAAACGCAAAAAGAAACGCAACTCGGGAATTCCGCTGCATAGTGTGTGTGCAATATATGCTGCTGTTATTCGAATGGTATATGGCTACGTAAGACCTTTTCTTTCGAAAAAATACTAAAACAATATATAAAACAGCAAATAGTAGTCCTGTCAAGTTTCATTATTGACAGAGTACGCGTTTGGCTTCAAGCATGTGAGCAAACTTAGGATGCAGAAATTGTGCAAACTAAATACAGTGCTGAAATGCTCAATTTTCAAAGAGGAACTTCAACATTTATGATTCTTGTACAAAGTGTACTGCGGTTAAAAACGTCTACAACATTTTCTCTAACTAACTGCAACTTTTTTTACAAAACATCTTGGGATGCAGGATATACATTATATAGCGGGAACTACTCCCGAGTTGCGTTTCTTTTTCGTTTCAGTATATTTACAATTGGACTTAATCAGACCATGACTTAAAAGCTACACGGTCTATATATAAATCGATTTCTTCTTTGTAGGCGTGCCCTTATTTGTAACGGTCATGTTCACCAGCTCATGTCGAAAAAAAAACGTTAGCCTCTTGTCGCACATGTAAATTAACATTGTCTGGTGTAATACTATTATCAATATGAAACTAATACTTCGCCTCAAAACAACCATATCTCGATTTGTTATTAGCGCTTGATGAGTTTGTGTGTGCGCGCTAGTTTTTACGTAATACCTATTTAGTGTTAAAATGCTACAACATACCAATAAATAGCTGTGGTCTAGTGGTTCAGCATACATCCTTCAAAACTTATAAATGTAAGGCTGTGGTTCAAATCCCGTTCCCGGCAACTATTTTTTTTATCACATACATTCTGAAGCCGTACATTTATCGATGGTACCTGTACGAAGGCTAAATTTTACGATCGATCGATGTTTTACTTACTCGCCCGATGGAACAAATCCCTTTTGCCGAGCATTTCAGACGGTGTCCTGTTAGGGCCATCTCACCATCGCATCTTACCATCGAGCATTTATATTTATTTTCATATATATTTTTCTATATCGACCATCGCATCTTACAATCGACCATCGCATCTTACACCGCATCTTACCATCGACCATCGTATCTTACCATCGACCATCGCATCTTACCATCGACCATCGTATCTTACCATCGACCACCGCATCTTACCATCGCATCTTACCATCGACCATCGCATCTTACCATCGACCATCGACTTATTGACACACGTACTACGGCCACTTCTGGTATCGAACTTGACCAAGTTTTCCATTTCCGAATAGGAGTGTGTGGGCGAGTGAGGAGTGCATACATTGGAGGAATACGTGAAACATAATTATATAAAGGTAATTTCACAATCAACCTTTTTAAATGACACTAATTGATTATAACGATGCATAAAACATGCAGGTTCCTCATTTTTAAGGTCAAGCATTCTTATATTTTACTAGTTGTCTGAAGGCATAAAGAAACATTAAGAGCATGGTGGGGGCAGGGTATCTAGTCAATCCACATACAGGGTATAGATCCAGGTTTTAACAAGGATGTCCGCAATTCGGGGTTGGTGAGTATTTTTTCGAGGATTTATATAGGTGCGCAACCTGCCCACCCTTCCTCTCCCTGGAACCTACTCAAACCCAGAATTCCGAAGTTTGAAGTCTGATAGGTCTGCCGCGTCTATAGGTGAGCTATAATTCCGTAATAAGGCCAAACAAATAAACTATGTGTGTTAGGCGGGCTCTTAATTTCAATTTTTCATCCCAGGTTAGGGTAACATGCCAGAAAATAGTAGGTACGGATTTATTTCATTATTTTTTTTTATATATATATATATATTATATATATATGGGGAGAAATATTTGTGAACTACCAAGGACAGACAACCTTCGGACGAACTACGGCAGGGCGCCTAGCTATGACGAGATACACAGAAATCAAGCGTATATATTCACTCCTTATAAAAGGTAGTTGCAACACACGTTGATAAACTGTATCTCTACATCATAACACACTCGTCTGAAGGCACAATTAACATATAGACGCATACCATACATACACTTATAGCTCATATGAGTGGGCCACATTTAAGCGTTCAAACACACACAGCTATATTGAGACAGTGACAATGAAAGGTGCGGATCTGGGGATACTGTGAATTCAGGTATATATAATAAAGGGAGAGAATTTGAACTCACTACGGCAACTTTCGAATTGGGATCTCGTAGAGATATCATGTTCACAAGGCAGAATTATATATGGGGAGAAATATTGTGAACTACCAAGGACAGACATATATATAATATATATATATATATATATATAAATATATATATATATATAACATAGCATTTTATACCAAAACAGCCTTGATTTTTATATTTTTTCTGGTAAATTGGAAAGAATTGCGTAGATTCACCAGAAAAAATAGGTAGGTCGGGTTATCCTAAAGACACATAACTTTTTGGCAAGGCCTAAGTTGAATCGGTTCATATAAAATTAATTAGAACTGAACAAAGCAGGTTTTTGTTCACCAACACACCCACCCACCCCACTCGTCTCGTCTTAACATATTTATCAATTTAATATGTAATAAAATTGTCTCACTGACAAACCTGAGATTATATTGAGAGAGAGAGAGAGAGAGGGAGAGAGAGTGAGAGAGTTAGTGGGGAGAGAGAGAGAGAGAGGAGAGAGAGGTGTGGTACATTACGACTGATGCGATGGTCGATGGTAAGATGCGATGGTCGCTCCTCAGTTATACACACCGTCGTATAATGGTAATTTTGGAACCCTCTGATTGCCCTACATCATAACGACAGGTGTAGATCTCGTAGGTTGATCCAACGTCGGTGGTCCCAGGGTGAGCCGTTTGAATCCATCGTATTCTGCCTCTTGTCAAGTTGCAGGGACTCTCAGTGTTTCAGTAGGAGTCTAAACGTTCCTCTTTAGGGCCAACGTTAAAAACAAGATAAAAACTTATATACAACATAACCTCATCGTGGCTTACCATACTGTACAACTTTTCGTTATTTATTGCCCGTATGATGTGGACGATTCCAGACATCCAGGACACGCCTTGCGGGTCACTTGGTCCCTGATAGCCACAAACGTCAGCTGCTCGGTGGTCTGAACTGGAAAAATGGTGAAATTTTACGCATCGATGTCTGCCTTATATACCGACGTTTGGGGTGTTCGTCGATTTGAAACTACTTCACAAGTGACTCATTCATATTCATGACTTATTACCAGTTAAAATAGGGACTGTGTAGCTTTAATCCGACCATTATAATAAACAGTTTTGAAGATACTTCTATTTAGAAAAGACACATACGATAGAAAAAATGGCTGATATAGATAATTACACGAGTTTGAACATTGGCGCTGAAATATCGGAGCCATCAAAAGAGGATGTGTATACAGAAATTCAGTTAGGGGTGGAGTACATTAACTGCGGTGAATGATGGAAAAACTACGATTAGAAATTTGGCCGACACTGGGATTATACGAGTTTAAGTTACAGAAACCAAAACGAATGAGCCAGGAATATCGAAACAACGACGGAAAATGTATATACTGATCTTGATATAGTTCCGGATCGTGTTTCTAGATGTACACCACGCGTGATTGGCATTGTGATTTTTTATATCACTTATTGTTATTGGATCGGCAATAACAGCGATTTATTACTTTGTTATCAAAGATGCAAACGTGATTGATGGTGAGCCATGTAAGTATACTGATAAAGCATCATTAATTGAAAAAATCAAATCTTATTATCAGTGCTCTAAGTTTCGTGTGCGTTGTTTCGCCCTATTTACACTCAAGTGATATGAAAATCGCAACACGGGAATTTCCGCTATATATTGTATGTACAATATGCTGCTTTTAATCGAATGATACATGCTACGTAAGACCTTTCCTTTTGGAAAAAATACTAAAACAACAAATAATACAAGCAAATAGTATTCCTGCAATGTTTCATTATTCACAGAGTACGCGGTTTGGCTCAATCATGTGAGCAAACTTAGGATGCAAAATTTTGCAAACATTTACGTTAAATACAGTACTGAACTAGCTCAATTTTTCGAAGAGCAACTTCAACATTGATGAAGTTCTTGTTACAAAGTGTAGTGTGATTAACACGTCTACAACATCACAGTTGTGTCCTTTCTGTAGTTAACTGCAACTTTTTTTAAAAAACATCTGGGATTTCTTTGGAATATTATGTGCAATTAAGTGTGCAGTATATACAATATATAGCGGAAATTCCCGTGTTGCGTTTTCATATCACTTGAGTGTATACATACAACAAGCATCGCCATAAGTTCGAGTCCCGAGTGTGTCATACTAAACGTTTACCGTGATGAAGACATATACTCCTTGAGATAATTTAAGGACCATGTTTAGTTTTTGGTAACTTTTTAGTGTATTTGAATAATCTACTCTCTTTGTTCAATTTTTAAGTTTAATTGTATTCTTTTACAGTTGTCACATTGTACATATGTATTAACTTATTATATGAATATGAATGCCATAATATTAAAGATTAAGCAATTGTTACTGTTCTAGTTTGTGGTCCTTAACTTATTTTGAGGAGTATAATAGGGGATATATTAAGTAATTTTCTTTATAGGTATTGCGGGGACGTATAGCATTCACATTTTACTTGTATTATTCAGTCTTTTAAAATGGACGCTCCATATTAAGAAGACCATGGAATTAAAAATGAAGTAATAATAATAATATCTTTATTTCAAGAGAATTACAAAATTTGGCTACTAGCCAGTCTGACATATTATGGTCCTCAAACAGAACAGAATATATTTACACATATATATCACATCACACACGGCCACATGCTTGGGGATGGTTCGATACAAGGATTTAAAACATTCTTTTTATCAGAAACTGCTAGCCTTAGGCCAAAATACATTAATATATTGCATATAGCGCCTCATTACACGTATAATCAAGTTGGTACCTACAAAGGACAAAGGGAATGAAACAATATTTACCCCTTGGTTCAAGAGATTGAACAGATACGATATACATTTCTTCTTCTATTAAACCAATGATATTGCTATGATAAATACTCTATAAACGTTTGAACTGGTAATATAAAATATATAACGCTACATGTTTATTTCATTGCTATAACGAAGGAAACAGTTTTTAATCATCTGGCATTGTTTTATTTCGTGAAACTTGGGATGCATATGAAACAAACTGTATATTACTCAGGTTCAATTGATAAATTTGCAGCACAGATTGAAGAGGCAACGCCTACATCATCGACGTCAACAACAGGTAGATACATCTTATTTATACATTTTATAAGACAGTGTAATAGGATTATGTGTGTTTGAACATGCGTGTGTGTGTTTGTGTGTGTGCGCTTGTGTGCGTGTGTTTGTACGTGCGTGGGTGTGCGTGCGTGCATGTATGCATGTAAGTATGTATACATGTAAAATATTTTTGGAAACTCGTGAAGGACTTTTTGGACGGTGCCGTGAGGCAACGTTCTAAGTAGTGGCAATTCTGACGCACAAGGAATTTCTACTAGAAATCAAAGAGCACCAGATTACAGCGCGATAAAAGTAGTACCATTTGCAAGGCTGTAAATGGCAAAAGATCCGTATATTGAAAACATATTTATAAATATGTAAGTGTTGGTACATAATAAGTGATTTTAACTTAGGTTTAAGTAATACGCTGTTTTTGAAGGGATTTGATCCTGTACAAATTAATGCGCATGTGTCATAACGTAAACGAGCGTCTACATGAAGCCGTAGCGTATCGTACATTCCGAAATATAACGGAAACAGCCGGTGCGTAGTACGGAGAATACCGAAAGTAGCAATTAAATATCGGTATATTATCAGCGTATAACGACAAACAATAATGTTTATGAATTTATTTATATCATATATTAGAACAATAAGCATGCATACATGAACTAGATATATATCAGATGTAATTGGATAATAAATAGAATCCGTGCCGTACGTATATTTGAAGAGTAAGTAATTCGATTACCATGATATTAAATTGAAACCTTTATCACATTACATCATGGTAACTATCAAAGGCCGTTCATAAATTCGCGAGTAGAAGAGATTATATAAACTATGTACCACAGACATATCTTTATCAATACAATTATTTTCATAAATTCAATTCATTTCAGTATTTTATTTGGCATCACATTTACACGTGTATTGTCTAACCAAAGCAGAATACAATACACAATATTTCAGAGAAGAGTACAAACAAACATACTTCATTTAGAGAATGAATACATATATTACAATGGAATAGTTATAATTATTACGTTTTATCAATGGCATTTTATCACATTGTATTACCATTATCAATATTGTGGTTACAAAGCATTTATATTTAAGGAATTTAGAACAATACATATAAACTCTGACTACCGTTACATCAGATTACATGATTATTTTTTTTATATATATTATCATAATTCAATGAAGTTTGTTTCGTTTTAGCCATATGGCCACCGAAAACGTCTTTGCAGAAATCCTATTTTTCAGACATTCAAGGGCAATAACTCTGTTATGCATGATTGCATCTGATTGGTTTTCGAAATTAATCCAGATCTCATGTATACGTATGTTGTGACCAACTTTCTGTGACATTTTCGTTTTACAATTATTCCTCTTTGACACTTACAACATTTAAAAAATTCTACATAGCTCCACTCTCCACTCCCCCCCCCCCCCCCACATTAAAAAAATTCTACATAGCTCCACTCCCCCCCACCCAGGTTAAAACCGGTTCTAGCCAAAACTCGTTTATTTCTAAAATTATTGCTGACATCATGAGGTAATATTATGTATGACTGCTATATCTGTAAATATTTATTGATTAAATAGCTGATTGCACAAGAATTAATTTGTGATTATTAATAGACATTTACTTAATGTCGTTTAATGATGCGTACTAAAAGAAACTTAATGTTGCAAACTTCAAACTCAGACCATGTATATATACTAAACCAAATTGCTAAGTATCAACCTAAGAATATGTCAATACTATTCTCATTGTTTTGTGTATTTTGTGCGTGATTAGAGATACGGTTAAACTGCAAAATAATGAGTGTAAATCGTCTACTCTGATTGCATGAACATATTTTAAAACTTTTAAGTCAATGTGTTTTCTTAGAAATAAGTTATAACACTTATACAACTGGGTATAGAGGATTTTATTAAGTACTTCGAATTAGTGAAGCTTTCGATGTTCCTAATTCTAAAATATGCCTGTTAAAATTATTTTGACATCATGTTTTCTAGCATTACCACTACATTTTCGGAATATTTAATGTTAACGCTGATTTACAGTTACTTGAATTTCAAACAATATTCAATGTAAAGGGAGGTAATTTAAGATTATCCATATTTCATTTTTTTTATGTCATACAATAATATGTTTTTTTAACCGTAATTGCATACAATTCGAGATGATAATGTGTATTGTTAGTTTAATATTTCATATAGATAGTACATAGTTATTTCGTTGCAAGAATAACATACTGTTGAAGTTGGTTATTGAATACTCGTGGATGTATTCATATTGAAAACAGGCTGGTTACGAAAACGTATACCATATACACAGCTATGGCACGTGTATGCTACTTTTTCTGTTCGTCTTTTATATCTGCTTGATGTAGTCTTACGGAATAAAAATAACACTAGGCTTATTGGGTTGCAATAACTGATGGACATTATTATATCGTAATTATTTGCCTGAGAGTTCACAATGTATACACGAATCTCACACAGTAGTGTTTTTGAAAAAAACATAAATTCATTATGTATACGAATGTATGTGTACTCTATCTAAAGTGCTGCAATTACTTTTCTTTTCTAATGTCAATGAATCAGTAACGCAGTTTTTTCAAACTACACGTATATTGTATATACCAACTTAGCCTATTCCATTTAGGCAATAGGTAAAGTAGCATACCCATTGAATAAAATACGAACATCTTACGTGACGTATTATTTGAAATAAGTTTAGTCTGTAATTTACGGAATAAACCAAAAGCTGTTATTAAATATAACCATTGTGGTTATACTGTACTTTTAACAATATTAAAATTGTCGTAGGTTACGGAATAAACCTAACAATAGGCGGATTAAGTTGCAATAACCTATAGAAATTATTTACTATATCGGGATTCCTCATCTGAGATTTCACAGTGTTTAAATGAATCTCACTCAATACTGTCGAATAGCATCACCTATTCCTTGTAATTGAAAAGAGTAGTTTCAGTAACATACAGTATGTATTCGTACTCTTAGTTAAATACATAAACTTATGTATACGGTAATACATAAACTTATGAATAGGGTACGTCAATGTATTGAATAATACTGTAATGGGCATACATATAACGTTATGTAATCTGAAAAATGGGAAACACATTTTTGAGAAATAAATACTCGTATACAAATATATACAAAAAGAAATACAGAGAGAGGGATTGGTAAAATATGCGCATGAAAGTAAACACTGTTTTTAGATTTTAGTTTTTCTGTGCTTGCATACAAATGACATAGAGATCTCGTACATTATCAGATTACTGCCGAAGGGTAATTAAGAAGATTGCGCTAATTCAATCCTGAATTGAATTGAATGTTGTTTAACGGCTCTATAACACAGTATAGGTTATTAAGAGCCGCCCCAGAGAGAGGGTAAGGATACATAGGAATCCGGGAACCTGCCCTACTCTTATTATCGAATAGATTCCTATGGTTCTTTAACGTGCTCAGAGGATAGACCGATACACGGTTTACGTCCCCATCCGAGGGACGAGGCTAAGGAAAAGTGTCTTGCCCAAGAACACACCGACGGAACTCAGTGGCACATCCTGATATATCGGCGGTAACATGGTCAGAAGAACTTCTCACCCTAAGCGTGAATTAGCTGATCACACTGAGCGCGTCAATTGATTCGCGGCGAAACAGCTAACAAAAGGAATACTGTAGATACACAGATGGAACCAATTAAGTACCAACGCACTACCTAGTATATAAACACCAGCAGCGAGATATTTCATCAGTCGTTGTCCCTACATCGACTGAGTTACACGCACGTTTTCAGCTCTGAAAACATCGTATAATTCATTTCTGTTAGCAATCTTTACAACAGATACATTCTCTGTTACAGTACAGATTTACGCACATCTGGAGGTACTCCAGATTTTGTTTCGGTATCAACCCGACGTGTAAACTGCATATTCCTCGGAATATATACTGTATGACACATTCGTGTCATAGTTTGCTAATATATATATATATATTATATGTATTTAAAACGTATTTACTCACATGTGGAGGTACTCCAAATTTTGTTTCGGTATCAACCCGACGAGTAAATTACAAATACGGTATTTCTCGGAATACGTGCTATCATAAGACACATTTAAGACGGTATCAACCCAGTCGTGTCTATAAACCTTGCTGCATTTTTATTACAAGACATTATATGCGGTATCAACCCGACATGTCTTACGGTACTACTGTAATTTGAAATATCATTTTCAATAAAAACCGCACATATATAAAGTATTCAATCTGTGTTATAATCTTATTAGGACAGATTGAATACACTATATATACTTATTTGTGGTAAAGTCCAAGTCGCCAGTTGGTACACGTACATGTTCCAAAATGCTCTACACATAATGGGCTTTCAGAAAAATAGGGTGTACAAAATTCTCCCTGTGGTGAGGGTTACTACTACTAGTTTACAGTCTATTTTTCTATTGTACCGGTATTATATATGTTTCTAGATTTTAACCCAATACCCCCAATGGATTACAGAAATCAGTGATTTTTGTCATTTTTTCCAACATTTTGCCCTAAAATGCCAATATTTGAGCACATATGTTATACATGATGCCAGGAAAAACTTGAATATGTATGCTGTGCAACATTCTATTGCTTCAATTTGATAAGTTTATGTTCAAACTAATTTTAAAATATAATTCCAGATTCCGGCGATTTTTGACACAAATACACACTTTTCGCCCCAAAATTAAGGCATTTCCAAACATCATGCGGTTTGGAACTTTTTCTATTTAATCACTGGACCTTATCCTGCCCAAAAACGTTAAAATATTCCTTTTTTTCTATTGTATTAGATTTTTTTTTAATTTTTAGTTATATACCCCAATGTATTACAGAAATCAGCGATTTAATTCAATTTTTTAACATTTTTACTCAAAATCTCAATATTTAAGTATCGGATCCATAAATCATATGATGGACATGTAGACATGCGTTCCGAGAAAGATTCCATCAATTCAATTTGGTTCTAATTTTGTTCATTCTTTTTCTAAAAAATAATTCCAGATTTCGGGGATTTTCGTCTAAAAACGCAACGTTTTCACCCAAAACTCACTAAAACCCCAACGCTCAGATGGAAAAAACACAGAAATGTTCATGTATACCATTTATTTGAAGAGAAATATTTAGTTGTAGGTTTTATTTATCCATAACATTGATAGAGGATATTACGTGAGTACTCATTCATTATTGAATGTATTAAACGAGTTGGCAAAATGATATAATGCGAGGCTCTAGCCGAACATTATATCATTTTTGCAAACGAGTTTAATAAATTCAATTATGAATGAGAACGAATGTTAGATTCTATTTATAACATAACTCACATATCGACTTTTATTGCATTTTGCCTGTCGCTTTAACACGCGAAACCTACATAAACTGTGGGAAATGGATCATTTGTCATTATCGATTTTTTTTGACAGCGCATACTAGGCTTATTTGCATACTTATAATATAACTAGTGGAATATCGAAAACAAAGAATGGTGTTATTCCATTCCCACACCGTAAGTTATGGGATGATTAGCAATATTAAAGAACACGTCTAAAATCAATAGAAAAGGGTGTTTAAAAATTGACAAAATTTGACTTAAGTTATTGCTTAGGAGCTGTACGAAGACGGAGCCAGGTAATACAAATGACATAACACTACACAATAAACAGTCGGCCATACACTACATACCTTAGAAATTTTATAATAGGCGTTTATAAAGAAAAAGTATTAGTATATCTTGTTTTATCAATACTTAAAAGCTAATTTTGTTCGTGTTATTAAAAACATATTTTAAGACTAACTACATTATTCTGGGACATGTTTTCAATAAAACTTAAAATATGTTTGATTTCAACAAATAACACGAAAAAAACAACAACTATCATTTATTTGTTAATGTTTGTCTTCAAATAGTACACATTAACAGTACATATATTTTTACACTCATTATTTTGAAACCACAAATATCTTGAGGATTTGCAATGAATTCGTGTTGGAGGTTTTCAACCATAGCCAAACTTTAACTATGTACACCTCTCTAATTTCAATCACATTATTAGACTTGTCGTGCTTCGATAGATATCATTGAAGTTTTCACACATGACACCGAATATTTATTAATCTTACTCGCTAAGTGTGTAATTGTTTTAAATGCATTGATAAAGGTATAAGAGAGGGTATTTATTTCCCCGTCATATTATTTCTTTCGCTAATTTATATCATTTAAGACATGTTTGTTGCAAAAAAACAAAACAAATTATGTTAAAATACAACTTAATCAATTTACTGTCGGTATTGCAATTAAGTACCCAATGACAATTAAATATATATGTAATTACACCTCATAAAATAACACAAATTAAAATGTTGAGTCAGTAATATTCCCCTATAGCAGCCTGGTAGTCCTAGAAACTGTGTTATTGACTTGTTAACAGGTGGCACCACGGAGAATTTGTTAATAATGGCTGACACAATCAATCTAATAGAATATATGGGCATTTAAAAAGGTTTTGTTGGTATTTAGTTAAAATGGATTTATGAATTCTTGATAAAAATGAAGTACTTTATCTTTGTGTGCCTTGTGCACATTGCGGGTATGTATTGTTTGAAATTGTTAGATATGAATAACACTATTATAACACATCGCATAATGTATACTGATGAGAACATGTTCTCTTTTTGCAAGGTGATTTTGTACGCCTTGTACTTATGTTTGTTAGTATATCTATCAATTATTACGTGTTTAACGGCAACTGAAATTCCACAAAATGAATCCGTATTTACGCAAATAGTTATTCTTTGCATAACAAACATATCTTCTTGAAAATAACAGCACCAAATTAAATACATATTACCATTTTAATCGGTTCTGTATATTGTCAATTGTGTTATGTTCTCCCTCACTCTCGCTCTCTCTAAATATAACCTGTCGCTATAATATGACTCTAGCTGATTTATAAATTAATGCTGTTAATCACACAGAGCAATTAAGGCTTGCGACAATGTCTCTGCTCTTTCTCAAGCATGCTGGTTGAACACTCTGGAATTCTTGTAACCATTCCGTCAACAACTGCAACCGAGGATGAAGTTGCGTTGGTTCGTAGTCGGAATAGGGAATTAACAGATCGACCCCATTGTAAAGAATTCTATCATTCAAGCATGCACTTAAACGATTTATTTTATTGGATCTTTAGACTATGGAAATCCCCTATTCCCCGTTTTGCTTCTTGCGTTGCATTTTAAATTATCTCTCATGAACAGACTAAAATTAACCAAGACTGCTACTCTTCTCTCTTGTTTGTGTTTGTTGCTTTCAAGGGATCCCCTTTTCAGTATGTATTGCCTTTGTTTAGTGATGTGTGGCGGCCGTAAAAATCAGGGTATCATCCTTGGGATCATCAAGCCCACCCTTTGTGTTTTTAAAGTAGAATTGCGCTTAAGCCGGTGCTACGGGGCGTGGGCGGCGTTGCATTTTAAATTGTCTCTCATGAACAGCTTTTAAGGGATCCCCTTTTCAGTATTCTTACTCTGTCAGTGAGGGCTCTATTTTACATAACTAATGTGTCGATGAGACGTTTACGAACATGTAATTCAAGTAAGCTTGACATATTTAATGCAGATGATCATATTAATAATGTAGAAAGTTCGTACGTGTGTGGTTTAATTATATTTTCTCTTTCCCAGGTGCGGCGAATTGTACATTTCCAAACACTCTTAACGGAGCTTGGACAAGTACGAATTTCGGAACTATTACCATTTCTAACTCCACACCACATTTTACGATGGACACGGTATTTACAGGGTCAACAGCTACCAATACAACATTTGACTGCCACTTAACATCTGGCACAACATATATACTAAAGTAAGTGTTATAAGTTATGGACATATATACACCTGTAGATATATTATAATTTAATATTGGAATTGATTTGGATTTTATAGTCGTATCAACAGTTAAGGTCATATGGAGACTTTCCAGCTTCCATTGGTTGTGGAAGACCCAGGTGGCTCTCCGGGCTATTTTCGTTCACGGGCGGGCACCTCTGTAGAACCACCGACGTTCCGTAAACCAGCTGAACAGCTTCCTTATATAAATATTCCTAGGCCCCATGAGAGATCTAACCCAAAGCGGTGTGGGGGCAAGTGATTTCGCGTCAGAGACTCTAACCATTCGGCCACGGACACCCCCATATAGAAGGACGAATTCTAAGTGTGTGCAATTGTCAGAGCATAACTATATATTTTTTCGGACAATTTTATTATGACCGGTGTCACTGAAGTTTGAAATGTTACAATGCGAGTAGGTTTACATCTTAATCATGTTAATAACAACATTATTTGTATATCTTAAATTTGCAAAACGTGCGACTATAGCAAAAGAAGTAAACACATATTTAGATAATACAAAATCACTTTACATTCATTCTACGCTAATGGCCTCAATTTAGATTTTAACATGATCAAATCGATGAACACCCCAAAAGTCGGTATATAACCTGGGCATATAAAGCCCTGATATAACTCAGAAACGTTATTAAGGGTTAAATGTGACACACCTTTAGCAATACCAATAAGAACACACCACAAACATGTGTTTAATACCACCACTGCATATCATCTAGAAATGTTAATACCCAAGCGAAACAACATATGGGGGTGGCGGTGGGGGTGGGGGTAGAGAACAGTACCAGGCTCAGTGTTTCAGTCTTTTAACACAACATTCTCCGCTCTACAACTTTTCAAGACGTATAGCTCCACCATTGAAACTTTACAGGTATATTTTCTCTGATTGATGAAAAATATTGATCCTTTAAATTCCGGTGGAAATAAGTTGACGGTCATCATAACCTTATAATGAAGCAGCTTGTCCGCTCTATAACTCTTTAAGAATTATTGTCACACCATGAAACTTTGCATGCCAATTGTCAACAATGAGAGAATGACACTATACAGTTGTGGGTCAAAAGATTTACAGTTATTGTCACCATGACCTTATAGAAAACCATTGTTCTCTATATAACTCTGAAAGACTTGTGAACAGAACACGTAAACGAAGATGACGCCTATACAATTTGGGGACAATATGCTCAGATAAAGGTCGAACGGGCGTGTCAAAGGTGTTCTCTGTATAAAAGAGGTATCTTGCTACTGTCACACTTTTCTGTTGGGTGAAGTATATGTGAATCGTGGAAGCCACAGGTTTGTATGTCATCCGGTAAGGCAAGTGGAACAAACTACTGTGCTTAAAGTTTGAAAGTTCTAACGTGGTTTGGCTGATGAAAAAGTACATACGATACGTTATGTGTACATACAATATTACATCTTTGTAGCTTAAATTATACACAAAGTTTTTTGAAAAATAATTCTATAGTTAATTGTTTTCAATCACTGTTAATGAAATACATACGCAAAATAAATGGGAACCCATGATAATATGTGTAATAAGTACACAATGGAAAATAATATATGTAGTTCTGGTCCATATTTTCAGATATATAGACACGTTTTAAATTTCATGTAATTAATGCCATCTAATTAATTTAATGTATTTATTAGTGTTATTCTCAACTAAATTGCAAATAAAACTAAGTAATTACATACACAACACACCTACAGTTACAAGTTCTGGACTGTAATAGTTTACTCTTTCTTTCAAATGTTGTTTTTCTACACGTAAGATACGTTATGCTTGTTGAACCCAGGTCAGCTTGTCATTCATCTAAATGTGTTTTTTGCAATGTTCACCGCCATATGCATGCCATCTTCGGGATTGTTAAAATTGTGTGCTGTTGATTTTATAAATATTGAGTTCTGCTCAACCCGGGGCTAGAGGGCGTGAGCGGTAGCTAGCATATTTCACTACCACTCATGAACAGTCTCAATCAAACCGAGACTGCAGTATTTCGTATGTGTCGTGCTCGGCCGTTTCCAAAGGTCCATTATCACACTCTTTTTTACGGAGCTGATACATTAGCGATTAGATGCAGGGTCTGACATAATGTCAGGTGTTAACCTTTTGTACTATATGAATGCACTTATTAATTCCTACGAACTCTCCTGTATTTGAATCGAGTCCTTTCATAAAGTGACAGTGTCTTTGAGTATATAGTCTAGCTTTAATCTAAGTTGAACCATGAATATAAAGTTTCATGACAGTTTATGTTCATCACATAATACATTGAACACTGTAGATACATATAATACATTTTGCCTTAGGATTATACCTATATAATTACAATTGTTCAAAGCAGCACTTCTAAACAAAAATAATTTGAAGCGAGCCACATGCACAAGCTCCTATCAACATCCGTTGATTTGGAACTAAACAATTTGATTCAGAACGTATCTGTTCAAACCTACAACAATATAACAATACATATAATAACGAATTAAAGTTCGAATAAAGAGTTCGAACACTATCTGTCAAACACTAACATGTATTAGCTAAGTGTTTTATCATCATACCCCGAGCTGAACACTACTATGAGCTATCATTTTGTCAATATAAGTAGTTAGGAACGTACGCCCATCAACACATATAAGCGACATTAAAAGAGGTTATGACCCTATCATTTTGCAACGTACTGCATGATTGGTGGTGGACCCTTTTACACTTTGCCACTATGCTTTCCTCTTTAATTGTACGATGACCGGACAGGCTGTGGACCCTATGATGACGCCTACCTAAAGCCCATTGGGACGGTGGCGTTTGATGTTTGTCTATGATCTTTCCTGTCATGCTCTTAATGGTTTATTCTCTTGTTGCTCTGGCTTCTGCCAAGTCATTGAGTACCTTCATTGTGGCTTTCTAGGCTATTGGTTTTTTGTATTATATTTACACGAGCATATTTGTGTTTTACCTATATTGCCTATTGATGCTGCCTTGTTGGTTAGATATTAGATTATGGCGGGGATTTCTTTATTTACACTGTCCTGTTTTATTGGGATGACAGTAGGGTAGGTGTGAGGTTTGGTGCACCCTAGAACTGGTTTAAACCCCACAGTGGCCTACTTTGCCACTGACCTTTCCAATGCGGTAGCCTTATTGTCAACCCTTTTTGTGTTTGTGATGTCGTTTGCATTTATTATTACTTTTGCCTTCTTGTTTGTCTGTTTGCGTGTTTGTTTCTGTGTTTTGTGGTTGACTGTCCTCCTTGAATGTTACTTTCCCTGTCCGATCTTTTTATATTTCATTAGTTCAAAGCAAACGGAATATAGCTCCAACCCTATGCTGGGTTGGACACTAGCTTGATCTATCACATATATAACTATTAGGTTCAAACGCACTTACATTCAACCACTCTCAACAATTATTACCAGCCTACACAAGTTCAACTATCAGCATCAAACTGAGCTGTACCTTATTGTGGTCAACCTATATTTCTAAGTACGTCCATTATACCATGTTCTTGACAATCCTACTCCTGACCTTTTTACAAATTTAATCAGGAAGTTCGTCAGAAAAGGATATAACCCTTTGGTTTTACAGCGCACTGCATGCTTAGTGATTGACCCCTCTACAGTCGTCAGTCATTACGCTTCACTTTTCACTTATGCGATGACTGGACTACCTCTTGGGACTCTATGATTGTACCTACTGAAACCCCAACTAAAGGAGGTGGGTGCATGAGCTTTCGTACCTCGGGTTTTCTTTTCGTACTTTCTCTTTAGCTGCAAGTACTATAGTTGTTCAGTACGATTCTGGATACATCCTGAGATGTTTATTATTTTGTATGTGTATCTTTAGTTAGTTTCTCTGGATGTGGACTTTATTGTTAGAGAATTCCTTTTGATGGGATGTAGTTTTGTTTGCACTGTCTTGTCTATTTGGGCGCTGAAGACAGGAGAATAGCTAGGATTGTGCGCATATAAACTCGAGTCAAGCTAACCAGTAGGCCTTATTGCCTACCGACCGTTCCAAGTCGGTAACCCTGTCTTCACCACCCTTTCTGTTGTTTTTTGTCTCTTTCATTGTATTATCAAGTCCTTGTTTGCAGTACAATGCGATGCCATTGCGTTCGGACGCTGTGGTTTCTATAGGACCCTATATCTCATTTTTGTCTTTCGACGAAATCTTTTGTCAAGCAAGAAACAGCACTCTGTGAGCAATATTTCTTTGTATTAAACCTGATGTGAAGCTCAAAATACACCTTTATGCTAGTGGAATCCTGTTGTACAAATTGTCCTCCACCCAAAATCACGAACTTAAGCTGTTTAGAATTATGTCCAGGCATAGAGTCAGAGAAAAATACCATAGACATTTTGTTGGAATTCTCCTATTTATATATAAACGAGATCTCCCGCTATGCGACTCAAAGATAGAATACAACAGAACATCTTTTATTTGCAAGTGGGTCAAGACTGACATGTAAATCAATATTAACAGTACAGAAGAACAAACAATACATAAAATAACAAAAGCTTGATTCTGATTTTGAGAAAAACAAGTAATTAAAAGTGTAATAAAACATGTTATTTAAAGAGCAAAAGGCCAGCACAGTGTAATTTAAAGTGACGTGCAGAAACGCAAAGCAAACCAACTTCGACAGGATTTTACCTTAGTTTATAGAGATAATAACACTACTGATTTGTAGTCAGGAAATTTTAGAATATTTGTTCCACTATTTACTGACCCTACTACCTGGATAGGTATATATAACGTTTATATTGCAAAACTTGAGTAATACTATTTTGAAACTGTTTAGTTCTATAATTTTACAAATTCCCTATATAATTCTGTGATTTACAAGCATTACATGAACGTTAACGTTATATTTATTTACAGGTCTATAAATACCATAACGGTATTCAGCGGAACCGACACCAAGTACATCTACATGTGTTTCGACCTTCATGCCGATAACGAAAACGCAGCGTATTATTATTTAAACACAGGTAATGTATGATGCGGATGTCACATGCAAGTGGTGCTTTGTTTCATATAAAAGTAATTTAAGAATTCTTCTGCGGCAAGGACTATCACTAACTGACTTCTATGGTGATGTTATATACTAACTTCGTAAGATCCTTGGTCATGATCTCTTTCATACTATCTTTGTTAAACTTTTTTAAAAAGGTTTATCAAAAGAGGTTATGACCCTATCATTTTGCAACGCACTGCATGCTTGGTGGCTGACCCACTTACAGTTCGCCACTATGCTATCCTCTTTAATTGTGTGATGACCGGATAGGCTGTGGATCCTTTGATGACCTCTACCTAAAGCCCAAAACACTGTCTCGTTTTATTGGGATGACAGTAGGGTAATTAGTGTGCGGTTTGGTACACCCTAGAACCTGGTTTAAACCTCCCATTTTGCCACTGACCGTTCCAAGGCGGTAGCCATATTGTCAACCTTTTTTGTGACTCTTATGCCTTTATTCTTTATTAACATTGCCATTCATGTTTGCCCTTTTGTGTGTTTTTGGGTTTACTGTGTTCTGTGAAAACTGCATTTCCTGTTCGACTTTTATACTTATTTTATGGAAAGTAGAAGAAAAATGTACGTGTACGTAAATGCTCAGGTATCAGTTTGTGTTTATATTTATGTTTATATACGTATAAGTGAAGCATATGCAAAAAGCATTGATTTCTAATCAGTACAATGTATGTATACTCAGTTGCAAAAGAAAGTGTACACTGAGTTTTTTTTTTAGATTTAATTGTATAAAATTTTGTTAGAATTAAATTGACAAATTCCAAAATGAGTATGCCATGTTTAGTATCAATTTTTTTATCGTTCCATTGCCAATATCATGTTGTAATTTGTTTGTCAATGGGTTGAATCATTAATGGACTGTCGCTTGATAAAGAGGATAGGGTGTAAAGTAAAACTTTCAAAGTGTACACTTTCTTTTGCAACTGAGTATATATGAAAATATGAACATAGGCACACATAAGTCCGTAGTAATACATTTCTAATTTTTGAAAAATCAACGTGTTATTGATGTGTTTATACATATTCATCACGGAAGTAGTAATCGTAACACTGGTCTTGATATTCGTCCATTCAAACATTATTTATTGCAAAGTACAGACATGGGTCTGTTCATACATTATGTAACCATTAGATTCAAAGTTTAAAGCATGTTGAGTTGAGTTTCAAATGGGCCAACGTATAGGACCCTAACATGTTTAGGCAATGTTTATTAATAACAGTGTGAGCATCGCAGAAATGATACCCCAGCTGGCGCCTTCTCAAAGAAAGGAGCTATGATGCCAAACAACTGGGTTTATTCTTTTAACTACCCTACAGATGCCGCCATATTACGAGAATATGTCCGACTGCCTTGCATATATAAGCAAAAACACAAACAAGATATAAAAGTAGCAGACTCGGTTTTATTGAGTCTGTTCATGAGAGGTAATGTAAAATGCAACACATAACGCCTCCTAGCACCGGCTTCAGCAATATTCTACTTCATGTCAACATGTCGCCTGTCCCGAATTCCTTCAGTCAACTGACAATGTGATAATTGTCAATACCTATGCCATATTGCCATATAAAGCAAATACTGTTATATTTTAAAACAGTCCTCTCTCTTCTACATTCGTTCAATCCTCCGTAGTGCCACTGAGTTTCGTCGGTGTGTTCTTGGGCAAGACACTTTCCCATTGCCTCGTCCGTCGGATGGGAACGTAAACCGGGCGGTCCCGTGTATCGGTCTACTCGTATCCTCCGAGCACGTTAAAGAACCATAGGAATCTATTTAATAATAAGAGTAGGGCAAGGTTCCCGGATTCCTATGTATCCTTCCCCTCTCTCTCTCTGGTGCGGTTCTATATAACCTATACTGTGTTGATGAGCCGTTAAACAACATTCAATTCAATTATCTACTACATTCATATTCATACATATACACATTGGTATCACCTTGGATTCCGTTCACTTAGATATATATAATACTAATCACGACTTTAGGACGCACACCTGCACATACGTATTGATGCACATCAAATTCCCAAAGAAGTTTTTTTCGATGCTTAGCCTACTGTGCATTTCAGGGTGCCTAGACGTCGAATATGAATCGATTTTGTTTTTATTGTTATATGTTTCCATATCTGATATGGTTAGATATAATGAAAATAGACACTCCTGCTTCTGTTTACAATATTGTCATAGCCATCCGGTATGCTTTACAAAGCCTAAAATTCATTTTGATTCCCCTTGTTTACATTGCAAAAATCATGGCGGCGTTATTTTTTAGAAATTGCCGTCTGCGCGTGTTTATTTCTAGGGTTCGGATGTACCATGTAAAACGTAGGCTATGCAGGATGGTGTTGTTCAATGTTCAGCACCTCCAGCAATCGATTATACTTTACTTTTATTTTGAAATGAAAACCATTATATCTAGCAAATAAAAGGTAGGTAAATAATATTCTGCGTTTATATTTTATTATTTACACTATTGGTCAACTGATTTCTTTAAGTCACCCTACACTAGAAAAATAGAATGTTCCGTCGTCGCCATTTTGATATTCGGCTGTCAATAAATTGCATGTAAACATGGCGGTCAAAATGAATGTTTGGCTTTGTGAAGCTTAGCGGATGGCTAAGGCAAGATTGCAAACAGATCCAGGAGCGTCTGTTTTCATTCTATTCAATCATATCAGGTATGAAAACATATACAAAGTAATAAAACATATATATTCATATTCGACGTCTAGGCACCATGAAATGCACAGTATACACGTGTTATACCCGGCAAAACTAAGTCCTGTTTAAAATACTCCATATGTTATTATATGTGAAAAACAACATAAATATGCAAGGTGAAACATGTAGCACTTTAATTAACGTTATTGACGAAGAACATACACAAGTAAGTAAAGTTAAACTAAGTTGCATACTAAGAAAATTATTATTATTTTATTTTATCAGTATTTATATATACGGTTTATACGAGATTTGTTTTGTTTGCAAGTGTTTAATGAATGCAACTTATAGAACGATATAGCTTTAAATGTGTCTTATTAATGTTTTATAAGTTAACACTTCAATTTTACAATACAATTTAGGAATAATCAAACAACGATTCATTAAGACTCATTCCCTGTAAATGGTTAGCAAATTCACCTAGACATCGAAAATGTCATATATTTTTGAAAATGTGTCAAGTAAGTTAAACGTTACTGCTATTCTAAATTGCTTAACCGTTGGATGCCAATTGAAAATGAAGAACACCTTTTTATATTATCAGCAACGGAAGTTGGTCTCAGCGGCCTTCGCCTAGCGGGATTTAGTCCGACGACTGTCATAACAAACGAGACCGAAGTCTGTACGGAGACATTGGACACGGCTGAGTATAACACCATGGTTAAAAATGGTAAGAATAAGTTGTAGATAATATTCATCTGGTTTAAATGTTGTCATCTGGACAGCATCATATATTCAAATACATGACCACAGGACAAGTGACGTCATAAAACTAAGAACCCTGATTAAATTTTGCTAGCTCCGCATTTTCGATAAGTTTGATAAGAGATTGCATGGAGATGTTGCAATACAATAAAAAACTTGATGTTTTTTAAAAGTAACTTTTTTTTCTCACTCGCCATGCCGCTAGTTTCATAAGCACTAAAAACAGTGGATATACGTACAAAATATATAGGGGAAATTCCCGAGTTGCGTTTCTTTTGCGCTTCAGTATACGTAAAGTCATGCATGTAAGTGTTTGTAGGCGTGCTTTTGGTTGACTAAAGTCCATGAAAGCTACATTTCCTGTTCGACTTTTAGTGAGCTCTACTGGTTATCTTTGCTTAAATTTCGAATTTTCTTTCAGAAGTTATATCTGTTATCTAGGTGGCAGTGATCAACGTGATTTATATATATAAAAAGTAGATACGAAAGTTAAACAAGAAAAGTTTCATTCGCAACCAAAAACACTCATTCGCAACAAATACACATTACATGGATACATAATTACATTACGAAGCAAAGAACGTGAAACCACTAATATAATAAATCAAAGTGCTGAAGGCACTGATGGGCGGTGCTTTTTGTAAGTGTTGGAATGGATGGAAAATGGGAGTGCTGTAAATGTAACTTCCATGGTTTGTTTTTTACATTCAGTGATGTTTCAGATGATTGATATTCATTACCAATTTCATATTTGAACATATTTTAGCTAACTCATAATGCCCGAATTACCTTCCGTAGATTTTTTTTCTGAGCAAGCTCTTCACCGAGGCATAGTATATTATACAGAGTGGAGTCTTGGTGTGGAGTCTTGGAGTGGAGTGGAGTGAATAATTGGAGTGACCTTGGAGTCACATTTTGGAGTGACCTTGGAGTTAGATTTGGAGTGACTATTTTGGATAATTATCAATTTAATATTTTTGAATGACCTCACAAGATGCACAGTTCCTAACATACTCAGTACAGCTGCATTGTCCCATGAGACATGTGCTAACCTTATTGTGAGGGACAGACCATCTAAAAACAACATAAATGAACTTGGATACCCAAACATTAACCCCAGTATTGAAGCATTATGACCCTTTGACCTGACATAAACTAGTCCCGAGTGACCAACTAATCTCAGGTCAGGACACTGACATCCAGTGTCAGGGGTATACAGGGTTCCAATATGTCCAATATCTCAGTCATACCACAGAGACTGAAAACAAAAAACATTAAAGTTTATGGGAACTTAGAGCTCTCTCATTTTAGAACATGTAGTAACAGTGCCCAAGTTAAAATTAGATTTGCAGTTTTGGAATTAGTTGTTGAAATTGGGTAGCTTAATAGACACATGCATTTTAAAGAATTATTTAATAAATAAATAAGTGTATGTGTGTCACAGGATGACCTTAGTGGTTGGGCTAACTCAGGAAAGAATCAATGACGGTGAATGCATTTACATAAGTTTAATGCAACTTTTAAAATATGTTTAATATATATACAATTATCTAAAAAAACAAGCGAATACACAAATGAACTATGACAAGAATGTTCTCATGAACGTTTAAGACGTTCTTAGTATTGTTATAAATACTGAATGTCTAAGACACTAAAGTGGTGTTAAAGCTATAACAATGTTGATCTAGCGCTATAACTGTGATGCGCGACAGCTCATGAAGACGATGATGCGCGAATTCAATGGATGATTGTCATCAAATGCCTTCTGTAAGGGTTGATGACGCGATGCAATGATAGTTAACCTCCACTGAGATTGTGAGTGATATTCCTCCAGTGAGGACTGGTAACGGGCCCACCTTGTGTCCCGGGGGTTGTCGTTAGTAAAACCTGGCCATGCTGCGCAGGTACGGGGACCGTCTCCACCGCTCGTAAACGTTAATCGTGGAAGCTTAGCTCCACTCCTGGATATCCAAACCTAGATGGCTTACTCCAACCCTGGATGGCTTATTTCCAACCCTGGATGGCTTATTTCCAACCCTGGATGGCTTAGGCTGTAATTATACATACGTTTTAGATGTCGGTTGACAAACATAACTATCTTGCATAATTATCATTACCCAAACAAATCATTATTCAATCAATATATGTAAGCTGTACTAATGATGAGTAGCAATGTATACATATTCTACAACGCCATGTATACGCTATGTACGTCGCTGTTAATCAATGCCCCTAATACATGTAATATAAACATGATCAAATTACTCATATATTACACTCACTGAGTTATGCATGCATGCATGTCAACTAATGACCACATTATACAACGCTATGCATACGCGTCGAACATTTATTCTTGTCACTCATCTCGTTGTTAACTAATGTTAACAATCGTGCATTACAATCACTGAGTTAAACGCCAACGTTAACTAATGCACCTATTATCCAATGTTATCAAATTAATATTGTTTTACAATAAATGATCAATTACAATAATTACATCTAATAAAGTAACTTCAAAATCATATGCTAGTCTAAAGTTATGTTTGAGAAACATCAATGCTAACCGGATGTCGTAACCGCCAAACAAGATGGCGCCGCCCACTGAATACAAATGTACGATAAAAGTTTAATAAAACTACTAACCACATGTTGCCTATGAATTTTGCCGTCCAATCTCTGTTCCAACAAAGTACTATCGATCATCCCGGCGAGAGATAGAAGACAATGGGTTTTATAGCAAACATTACGCCCAAATCATTATTTCCCCCGTTCAGTCCGTGACAAACGTGGCTAAATCTGCAGTATTGAATCTACACGAGAGGCCCCTTATACAATTATTTGCCGTTTAAGGAAAATATACCTATACGTTTACATGCATTAGCACAAAAATAAACTTATGACACGGCCTCTCTGGCGGCCACTTAAAATGTGCACGCTTTTACGTGTTACATGAATAGATCATGAATATTGTGAAATTGTTTCAACTCGAACAATATATTTGGGTGTAACCGATAACTTACAAGAGCTATGTACGACCAGTACGCTCTACCCGTGACATTTTGTGACAATGTGCAAATGAAATAACCCATGTAAATGTATTAGTTTCTAAAAGTTATTAATTGTAAGAGAAATTAAGACTTCAAGTTTAGACTAAAACATTTACTCCAAAATATTCACTCCAAATTTGACTCTAGGTCACTCCAAAATGTGACTCCAAGGTCACTCCAATTATTCACTCCACTCCAATAATCCACACCAAGAATCCACACCAAGACTCCACTCTATATAATATACTATGCCCTTCAGCGAGCACTGACTGTTCTATTGTTAGTAACATGATACACTTTCTATTGTCTGCTTGTAGCACGATTATAACTGAGTTATAACCTTTAAAATAGATGTTAAAAAGTTGACTTAGTGACATTTTTATAAAATAGGTATGTATGACCTAAATAAATAATAAATTGCCTTTATTCTGAACATTGTTTCTTACTTAGGGCATCAAATTAAAGGCATGCATGAAAGACTACTTCTTCTAGCGTAGTGTTGCATAGTGTTGTGCTGTTAGGTTTGTCACACTCCTAGAATGCCATTGAACCCCCCCCCCCCCCCCCCCCTTTATACCTCTGACGGTGCCTTCGCACCGCCAACCAGATTGACAACAGAGGTACCGCATTGGACCGGTTAGTGGAAAAACGGCCATTGAGGATGAGGTTCTAGGTTGTACCAAATCTCATCCTTACCCTATTGTCATATCAATTAAACGGGACAGAGTAAATGAGGAAATCTCAGCCATGGTGTATCCTGTAATAAAAAAAGGCAGCATAATAATAGGCAATATAAGTAATGCACTCAGATGAGTATGTATATATGAATATAGAACAACAACAAGTAAATACTAAATACATGTAACAGAAAGTAGAGCAACACGATAATGAACCGTTACTTAAGAGCACGAGAAAACAAGATACGTTTTTATAATACAATTGAGGTCCTCTTTCATACTATCCTTTTAGCGGTATCTAGGTTGGCAGTTTTTGTTAAGAGATAAGTTTGGCAAAGTAGTATGTTTTCAGAAAATAGTCGTTTTTGTTGTTTAGTCATATCATGCATGGCTTATAAACCTCGTTAGGAATACATCCGAAATACCAGTGCTGACAAAATGAGAAAAAGTTAGAAAAATATACGTGTATAATGACCAAATCATTAGTTTTCCTCCATACAATACTTAACCAAAATAATAATATTGTTATCAACAATTTTAAATTAAATATTTAACTGCGGTTATTTTCCGGACTAATGCTCTTAAATGTAAATGAGTATTAAGTGATCAACGGCTTTAAAATGTTTCAGCATTGTGACATTTTGCTATATATGTGTTTCTGTCTCCATACTGTTTATTCTTTTTTTTTTTATTAATTCTTGAAGGATATGAAAATACTGCCGTAGACTCCGAGCTGTGTATGGACATTCTCCTCGGCACTTTCCGGTACACGTACACGGATAGCACAGGAACCTATTGTGCAGGTGTTAACACGAGCACCATCAGCTCCTGCGATAGCCAGAATCTTACCACCATCTTTGTCAACAATACCGGCTGTACAACCAAGTATCCGTTTTTTTCGAGTAAGATGAATGATTAAACTTTCATGTATTGCTGCTTGAAAACAAAAAGAGATTTTAGCACTGGTTATTTAGGCTTTCTGTCTTGTAATGGCGCCATTTGGTTTGACTTTAAATGGCATACAGGTGTACCTGTTGATTTGTCCGATAGCAGTTGTTACCGACCTCGCTTCCGTGTATTCATCATGTGGGTTAAAGCGACGCAGTCGTTGGACGTTCCTTTAGTTCTAGCGTTATATGTAATAGATAGAGTCTGGTCTCAGCGAGTTGGCTTATTTAAACACCGAGATGGCGTAGCCCATCGAGGTGTTTAAATAACCAACGAGAGTCTGGTCTCAGCGAGTTGGCTTATTTAAACACCGAGATGGCGTAGCCCATCGATGTGTTTAAATAACCAACGAGCTGAGACAGACTCTATCTTTTTTGTAGATGGTGTACACTGTGACGTCATAGTGACCGTACTCTAAATTCCAATATCTGGTAGTTGTAGTACGGTATAGGCATACAGGAAGTAAATCACTGTGGTATTCATGCCTGGTGTAGTCGAAAGGAGTTCCCAAATATAAAATCCCTAACTTTTTTTGTGATAAAAGGCATTTTTGAGTATTTAAGGCCTGTTTTTCTGGCTGAAATGACTTTATTGACTTGTTTGTGATAGCTTAAAACCATTTGCATGGTTGTATGATGATTTTATTTATCAACTTGACAGTTTTGAAAGTGAAAGTAGAACACATTTAAGAGGTGCCGAATGAATGCAGTTTGTTCACGGTATCAATAAAGATCAGAATTTTATTTTCTTATATGCCACATGACCCCTACTATTCTCAGCAGTTTTCTAGAGAGGCAGGTCTCATGACTAAGAACATTTAAGTGAATCTTAGTTTGAAATTCATTTTGAAAAATGGCTAACTAGAAAGCTATGACAATATTGCATTGGACGCAATGGGATTTGATTTACTAACGGTACACCTATAGCCACGCCCTTTAGTTACCCTAAATTAAATGATTTAATGGTCTGCATTCATCAAAGGAAATGTCACCGACCACGTATAAATGCGTATATACCATTTTAAGTCTAAAATACAATTTACTTTTAGTACTGTATCTGATGAAACTTAATTTGTTTTGACTAACTTATTTGATTTTCTCTTTCGATTACAGCCTCAGGAACGGTAGGATGTCTGTTTACTATATCAAAAACATCTACCAGCACCTTTTACACAACGGTGTATAATCTCGACACCACGGTGGATGATTCTACATCTTACAGACTAACCTGTGTTGTAAGTATACTTTTTAATATCTCGACACTACTTCGGGTATAACAGTATCCGAGTTTGAAATGTGCTTGCAATGAAACACCACACAGTCTTCATTTTTCAAAACTCGCTGTGTCCCGTTAATATTTCTGCATAACCCTTTTGGGGGCAAATAATTATAAACAATTATTTGAATAGTTCAATTCAAACAGTTTACTCATATAATAAATACTATAATTTGATAATATTGCACTTATACAATAATTAAACCTTTGGTAGAACAATTAAGAATAACGAAAACAACTGAAAACTCGGAATTTGTTAAACTTTTAATCAATTAGATGCAAGTACGTTTAAATTCAAAACAATACTAAGTCAATAAATTGATGTTCTGAATATAATGTTTGTTAAATACTTCAAGATTTCTGTGTGTCCCTTTGGTTTGTTTTGAGTCTTCAACTTTGATTTTTCTTTGTGCAAAACTGTATTGTAGTAACCCTGGATCTACTTAAAAGAAAATGTAAATTTAAGAACTCTGCGGTAAAGGTTATCACAAACTGACCACAGACTGATCCAAAGTTTATGTTTGAGCTGTCATATACTTTACATTGTTTGTTTCGGTTCGTGTTTTCGACTTATGTATCTACTTAGATTAACAATAGTATTATATTAATTATTCTGCATATCCTCAATGTACTGGATTGAATTTTAGGCAGCAACAACGGATAACAACGGCACGATTAATCTGAGTTTGACGCCTACGGTATGTGCCTCAGGTCAAACATCAACAACACTGCCCACCGGCGGAGCACTCATGGTCCTAACTACTGAAAGTAAGTAAACATTTTGTTACCCAGTCAATCAAACCTTATTTTGGGAGCCTTTCACGCTTTATTCCTTCCATTGTACTTGTTACAAAACTCTCTTATAAGAAACGAATAAAGAGACAGTGTTTTCACGTATTTATTTATATAATATTTGTTTAAAACAATTATCCTCTGGATACATCTGAACATTTGTTATTGCAAGTTTAAACGACCTACTACGGTGTCCTGTTAGGGCCATGTTACCATCGCATCTTACCATCGACCATTAACCTAGGTCGATGGTCAATGGTAAGATGCGATGGTCGATGGTTAGATGCGATGGTAATATGCGATGGTAGATGGTAAGCATCGACCTAGGTCGATGGTCGATGGTAAGATGCGACGGCAACATGGCCCTAACAGGACACCGTAACCTACTGTGATTTATTTGTTAAGTAGTAGTCAACAAATTGTAGCCTCATTTAAAATTTGAATATGTGTAAGTTTATTGGCAAAGTTTCTTGCTTTGCACCATCAGTTCGTCGTGATTAATGTCGTCTTACGTGGGTTTCAGTATCATATGTATTCGGTATCCAGATACTTTCAGCTTTACGAATTGAATATAATTGTAGATTCGTTTGTTTTAAATGTAATTATCTAAAAACAAAAAAAATCGTTTCTAATTATGTTATGCGTGTTTTCCTTTTCAGTTACATGTAATGAGTCCACGGTTATATTATTGCACTTGCAGTGACATCGAGATGGTGGTGGTTCGCAGATTGGTTTGAATATAGTTTACGCACACAGTTCACATCTCATCGTTCATATCAGTAAACATCATTTGCTTTATCATTAGCGTCCAACTGACTGAAAGATAACATGTGCATCAACACAATCACTGAAAAACAATATTTGCACCATCGCTATTATCACAATAAACAACATTTGCATAATCGTCGTTATTTCACAATATACATTTGCTTAATAATTATCGTCCAATTCACTGAAAGATAACCTGTGCATCAATACAATCAATGAAAAACAATATTTGCATCATCGTTATTATCACGGTCACTTGCATTATCACATCACCGTTATTACCACATCATCATTATTATTACATCAGCGTTATTATCACATTCAGTGGCATTATCACATCATCGTTATTATCACATCATAGTTATTATCACATCATCGTTATTATCACAGCCACTGGAAGACACCATTTGCATCATCGTTATTATCACAATCAGAGGAAAACTACATTTGCACAATCGTTATCATCAAATCACTCTAATAAAACAGTTGCATCATCGTTATTGCCAAATCATCGTTATTACCAACATCAATGGAAAACAACTTTTGCATCATCGTTATTGTCATATCATCATTAATACCACGATCAATGGACAACGACTTTTGCATCATCGTTATTGTCATATCATCGTTATTACCACGGTCAATGGAGAACAACGTTTGCGTCATCGTTATTGTCATATCATCATTAATACCAATGTCAATGGAAAACAACGATTGCGTCATCGTTATTGTCATATCATCATTAATACCACGGTCAATGGACAACGACTTTTGCCTCATCGTTATTGTCATATCATCGTTATTACCACGGTCAATGGAAAACAACTTTTGCATCATCGTTATTGTCATATCATCGTTATTACCACGGTCAATGGAAAACAACGTTTGCATCATCGTTATTGTCATATCATCGTTATTACCACGGTCAATGGAAAACAACGTTTGCGTCATCGTTATTGTCATATCATCATTATTACCAATGTCAATGGAAAACGACTTTTGCATCATCGTTATTATCATGTCATTGTTATTTCTAAAAGTAAATATAAAATAAAAATCGAACAGGAAAAGTGGCATTGAAGGACGACAGTCAACCACACACACACAACACACAGAAACAAAGAACAACTGTAAAGATGAATAAAGGCAGAATAGGACATCACACACGTCTTGACAATAGGGTTACCGCCTTTGAACGGTAAAAAAAAGCAAAAAGGGAGCCATACCTCAATTTTACCCTATTGTCATCCCAATAAATGGGACAGTGTAAATAAAAATATCTTCGCCGGATTAAAATCTTTAACACACAAGGCAGTATTAATAGGCAATATAAGTAAAACACAAAAACGATCATGTTTATATAATATAAAAAAAAAGCTTAGTACTCAACAAAGTAAGTACTCAATGACTAGGCAGAAGCCAGTGCAACAAGAGGATAAACCTTTAAGGCTACGACAAGACAAGATTAAAGATAAACATCAAACGCTGCCGGCCTATAAGTATTTAGATAGACGTCATCATAGGGTCCACAATCTGTCCGGTCATCGCACAATCAAAAAGGAAAGCGTAGTGGCGAACTGTAAATGGGTCCATCACTAAACATGCAGTCACTGGGACACAACTTTTGCATCATCGTTATGTCATCGTTATTACCTAAGTAACCCAACGTTTGTTTCATCGTTATTATTATATCATCGTTATTACCAAAGTCACTGAAACACAACTTTTGCATCACCGTTTATATTATTTCATCGTTATTACCAAAGTCACTGAAACACAACTTGTGCATCATCGTTATTTTTATGCCATCGTTATTACCAAAGCCACTGGACTACAACTTTTGATTCATCTTTATTATTATGTCATCGGTATTACCAAAAATAGAGTATAATAATGGACGTTTGGAAACGGCCGAGCACGACACATACGAAATATTGCAGTCTCGGTGTGATTGAGCGGAAGTGAAATATGCTAGCTACCGCTCACGCCCTATAGCCATGGGTTGAGCAGAACTCAGTATTCATAAAAATCAACAGTACAGAATTTAAACCATCCCGAAGATGGCAAGAATATGGCGGTGGATATAGAAATACTTGTATCTTTATTTCATCCCCTATATTCAGCGGCGTATGGTCCCAGGATCTAATAAAACTGTATAAAGTCACTGAAACACAACTTTTCCATCATCGTTATTATCATATAATTGTTATTACCAAGGTCACTGGAAGACACTATTTGCACCATCAGTTTTATCACATTCACTTGGGTAGTGTGCATGTATGTATAGGTACTGGTTGAGGACATCTTTAAAAGGTATGGATCTCAGTCAAAACGCACCTCCTATTATATATCCTCAAAATTGGTTATGTCCATATCATTTTGCAATGCACTGCATATTTAGTGATTGGTGCTTTCATCTTTGGTCGTGCGATGACCGGACAGATTGTGGACACTATAATGGCGTCTAAATAAATCCTGAGAGGACAATAACGTTTGATGTTTGGCTCTACTCTTGTCTTGTCGTGCTCTTAATGGTTTATGCTCGTGTTTTTCTGGCTTTTGTGGTTTTCCTCTTTGATTGTGCGATGAAAGGACAGATCGTGGACCCTGTAATGCTGTCTAAATAAATCCTGAAAGGACGATAACGTTTGATGTTTGGCTCTAATCTGCTCTTGTTCTGCCCTTAATGGTTTATTCTCGTGTTTCTCTGGCTTTTGACAAGGCATTGAGTACTTGCTTTGTGACTTTCTAGGCTTTCTTATATTCATATATACATGATCACCTTTGTGTTATAGTTATATTGCCTATAAATGATGCCTAGTTTGTTAGAGGATATACAATCGGGGAGATATCTTTATTGGTGCTGTCCCGTTTTATTGGGATGACAATAGGGTAAAGTGAGGTTTGTTGCACCCTAGAACCTGGTTTAAAATCCCAGCGGCCTTTTTTACCTCCGACCTTTCAAAGGCGGTACCCCTATTGTCAACCCTTTTATGTTTCTGATGTCATATACCTTATTTTATTTATCCTTGTAAGTATGGTTTGTTTCTAAGCGTACATTTGGTTGACTATTGTCATTGAATGCCACATTTTAAACAAGGTTCTAGGGTGATTAAAACAACTCGTAGCGTACACTATACTGGAGCGTATTTATAATTTTAACTCTTTTATCTGGCAATGTAGAGTTGGATCTGAAATGCTTCTACGTTCGTTTAATATGTTTTGTCACATTGTTCGTGTAATATATACTATTTGTGTAGTACAAAGTGATTTTCACTGGCCAGTTAAAGGCAATGCTAACTTATCATACGAATTGTTGTTCGTGATTACCAGATATATATGTATACACTCTTTGAAAAAATAGCTTTAATTATTTAATTATTTTAAACAATGCAGGATAATTATTTAACAAATCATGTATGGCGCTGAGGTTCATATGCAAGTTTATGGACTGGCAGTCAGACCTAGAATGTTATATGGACCGAAGCTGACTGACTGCCCAGTCCATAAACTTCATATGGACCGAAGCACCATACACCATTTGTTATATTATACCGAATCTGAACAACAAAATAAAACAATAAGAATAGTGACCGGATGACGTTACATTGCGCAAAGAAGGAAATATGCAAATGAGGTATAATATTGTATTATATTAACTGCCAACTAATTATTTCTTTAATAAAGTTGATATGATATTATATGTATTAGGCATTCCAACAACAACCGTAGCCAGCGCCTACGACTGGACATGGTTGATTATCCTCATGGTTGTCCTCGCTGTACTTATCATCGTTGTCATCATTTTGATTTGTTGTTTTTACCACTACAAGAAAAAACAAAAGAGAGAAAAGGCGAGAGAGAAAAAGATTCTTTTAACAGGTTTGTTAAATGTTATTATTGTCTCTTTATGGGATACAACAGAAATATTATTGAGAAAAAGCGAGATAAAATGAAATCTTACAACTAACCACATCCCTTAATTTAACTGTAATTTGAGTTGTGCATTGTCCTTTTCATTTAATATTCAATTTGCTCATAGTTTGTGGTACAGTGCAGACCTACTGTGCCATTACGATTGGTGCTGTCGTTTATAGCCCAGTTAGGTAATTACTTAAAAAGATTATGTCCCTTTAACATCTCTTCAGCTTTTAGCACAATTTGCTCACAGGAAGTTGGATATTACAACCCTGCATGTCCAAGAGTAATAATTTGCAAACCTAATAGTATGAACCCTTACTGTAAATCATTGTTAGACATACAATTTTGTTATTCAATTAAATATCAGATGACGAAGCCTGCTAAATAAAGCTTTTGTATGAAGTAAACATATAAAGCAGGTTTTTCATTAATTGTGTTTTGTTTTTTGTTTTTTTCCAAAACAATAAAGAATTACCAGAAAAGTTTTTTATTTAGTACGGCTAAATTATTAACTTCTATTTTTCTTCATTGAAGTCAAGTAAATTGTTGCGTTTTGTTTAAGCTATAACCTAGATAATATTCAATATAGCAATGCTAACCAAAGAAATAACTTTAATCTGGCCTCAACATATATACACGAACTGCCCGGTCATGTAGCATGTCAGCAGTAATAAGCAAGCTTTCCATGCTTTTTCAATGACCAGTTGGCGTTGGGAAATATCGGTTTTGAGATAAGAAAAGTAATTTGCTCACGGGAAGTTGAAAATACGACAACTCTGTATTTCCCATTAAAGGGAAGCAAACCATGTTACCGAACTGGGCTATAGGACTATTTTTCTTAATTTTACTCTACTTTTGAAAGTTCACAGGCATTATATTGACGCTTCGATAATCATTGAAAAAATAATACCTCATTGAACGCATTACTTTTGTTTAACAGTAACGCGATACTATAGACAAATGTCGTCGTCAGTACTATACATAATATAATCATATGTTGCATTGTCAGAGGACCACCCTCTGGGAGAGATGTCGATGAGTTTGGACGCGCCGGCGTCTATGGAGCGTGAGTATGAAGCCATTGTAGAAACTAGAAACGGCACTTCTAGGACACCAAGATCAAAAAAGAAAGGTATCAAATTATAAAATGTTCAGAGGTTGATTAAAGTTAAATTAATGTCGGATATTCGGGTATTATTTAATGTGAACTTGTGTTTGTTCCAGTTACTATAAATGTACATGTTTGAGATATTCAACGCGTTTTAGATCAATACATGCACGATCTTAACATTTTATACATGATTCTGAAATCCGAATATATATTTACTGTCCCCCAATTTGCCATTAAAAACGGTTTAACGCCTTTGACCCCACGCACCCGACCAACCCTCACCACCCACGAACAATTTGCCGCAACATTTACAACGGCTGACATAGGTTTCCATTTACCAACTGAAATGGAAATAGATGTTTACCAATTAAAAAAACTGAACAATACCGATACTAGACGTCATAAAGACACTAAATGTTCCATATTACACTATTTATAGACACGATGACGAATCCTCTGGGAGAAACCTCTATGAACCTTGATTTTAAGGGTCGATCATGGGAAAGCTTCGGCACCGTAACATTGTCGGACATAGATCCGTTCACAGGTAAGCAGAAGGAATGTTTGCTTACTAAAACAAATATAAGGTTTTGTTAACATTATTTGCATCGGATGTCTAATTAAACCTAATACAAACATTTGATGCAAACATGTCTTTTCTTGTAGCCCTAACAATATGTTTTCAAACTTTGAAGAAATTGCACAAATATATATGACAAAACATGTATACTTATACACATATTTTGATTACACAAATCCTGCTGTCATGACGTTTACTACTAACACAGACATGCTTTACTAAAAAAATATAATTAGTGCAATATCATCGTATCTCCCTTTAGCTTTAGCTGTATTTTGGTAACGAAGTATACTTTATTGATAGCTTACATATAGAATATTATGTCAGTGCCTTTTACTACCAAGTTTATTAGGCGAGGCTTAGAAAACGAAGAATGGCGAGGCTCTACCGAGCCATTCTTCGTTTTCGTGCCGAGCCTAATCAACTTGATAGTAAAAGGCACTGACATAATATTCTATTTATCATGTAGAGTATCCACATTTTTTGTATGAATTACCATTATTACCTATTTCTCTGAGTGTTACGCTTATCGAGGACGCCGCCATGTTTTTTTTTGTTTGTTTAATGACGTTAGGCAACGTTACGTGCATGACGTCAGATAACGTTACGTACAATAAACGCCGAGGGATTCCGCATTGATTTGCTCTATTGGTCATTGCCTATTAAAGCAAAATGTAATAGGTCACCCCTTTATTAGGCAAAAAAGTGCATATCTGCATGATAAAAGAATTTAAGTACCTGGTTTTGTAAAATATTCCCGGGACGTTCATGGAATTAGTATTTTTATCATTCCATTATTAAACCGATTTCGTTAAAGAATTTTAATGTTGTATCCATTTGATTCATTGCATAAGAAATGGACAACGGTATAGTGGTACCAATCAGTCCACAAGGAAGCAAGGCGACTCGCAGTATGAGGAATTCGAAGCAAAAGTCATTTCACTACAGCAATGGAGGGCCGAAAGCTAATGGTCACGTTAGAAACATTCTACCAATCACAGATGGTAGGACGGAAGTTCCTATTCAGGAAGAAGGGTACATGACTGACAGAAGTATTAAAGCTCCCAGTCTGAAGGCGTATAGTGTTAAGGCACCGAGTATAAGTGCACGAAGCGTAAAAGCACCAAGTGTGACATCAGCGGCAGTACCACGTGCAAAATCAAGAGCAGGTGCAAAAGAGGAAAGCGTTAAAGCAGAAAGTGTAAAGGCATTAAGCGTTAAAGCACCAAGTACGAAACGAAGTAAGACGGGTTCACTGAAGTTAAAGCGCAGTGCAACAAGCACACGTATAGGTTCAGTAACTAGGAGACTCAAGTCCTCACGGAGCAATGTGTTGCGAAGTCAGACGATGATACTGCCTGATAAGAGCGCTGAAGGTAATCGCATTAATTACGTTTAGATGTTAATTTGAGAAACAAAAGTAGAATTACCCGATATGCTTCATCAATTTTTGTCGATGTCTCCTACTTTTTCCGTGCAATTTTAAACTTTTTAATCTCACCTTCGATTGGTTGGGTATTACTCATCATCGGTGTCTTCCTGTTATCGACATGGCTTGACACCATTTTCTTTGCTATGACCTAAATTCCCAGAAATAAAAGTTACGTCCGGTCAACCTTACAACTGCTTGTTTGTTTTCGTGTTGCTCTAGCTTCTGTCAAGTCACTGAGTACTTGCTTTGTGGCTTTCTAGGCTTTTGTTATTTTATATTATATATACATGTTTTACTTATGTTGCATATTAATGCTGCTTTGTTTGTTAGAGAATATAACCTGGCGGGGATATATTTATTTACACTGTCCCTTTTTATTGGGATGACAGTAGGGTAAGAGTGAGATTTGATGCACCCTAGAACCTAGTTTAAACCACAGCGGCCTGTCTTTGCCACTGACCGTTCCAAGGTGGTAGCCCTATTGTCAACCCGTTTATATGTGGGATGCCATATCTTGCTTTTTATTAATATTTGTAGTTGCTGTTTGTTTCTGTTGTTGGCGTTTTTGATTGACTGTGGTCCTTGAATGTTACATTTCCTGTTCGACTTTTGTATCTACTTTTGAAATTGTTGGTAATTGTACTGCGTGTGTTTGGTTGACTGTGTTCTGTGAGAGGTTTCCTTTCGATTTTCAAACTTACTCTTATATTCATTTCCTTCATGATGAAACATTTTGCTATCAGTCGCTCATGAATGTAATATTCATATTCTAGTTCATTTATGCCGTTATTTGCTTGATTGAAAACAATCCCGAGGAAAAGGACTAACCTAACACATGTGTCTGATATTTTAGATAGCAAAAATGATCAAGCGATGACTGAGTTCATGAACGGAGAGATAACAAACTTTGATGGGGCGGTTTCGGAGGCAGGAAAGTCCAAGAAGTCGGCCCGATCAACTAAATCGAAATCCAAGTCATCAGCTACACCTAGAAGATCAATACGTAAGTATACCGCTTTTTTGTTCCTGTAAAAAGCAAATGGATAAAAATTAAACTTTACGATATTCTGTTAGATGGTATTTGCATTAAATTGCCAGTAACTCATTCTTTAATTAAAATGAATTACCTAAACGATTGTATCTGATTTGTATATGTGTAGTCCGTTGATGCTTTAAAATGTAAGCGTTCTTTGTGCAACCCAACAGTTTATATACATGTATATAATACTAGTTATAGCGGATAATAAATGAACGATACATTGAATGTAATATAACGGTAATGTATATTCATTTGTTCTACAGAAAGACAGATGACGGGAATACCGAACTACTTCAAGGCCGTTTCTGTTGTATAATGACAATTTAATTAATTTAGTCATTGTTAAACTGTTTCTGTTGGATTTCAAATCTGCTCTATAATACCAAACAATACAGTACGATTAGTGCCCATATCTGATTGGTCGGTTGCATTTTTGGATGAATATACAGGAATGCACAATGCGTAAGCTGGAAGCGGTCGAGATTCTGACCCCTTCGATTATTCTACAGCTGTTGACAATGTAACGAAGTGTAGAATATATGTGTAAACTGTTGACTGCTACTGGAAAGATGCTGCTACACGGGCAGAAATCTGTATTTTAAAAATTGTGTTTATTTTCAGAGTAGATTTACGCGTTAAAGTTGTCAATTTAGCATCTTTGGGACACGTGTTTTTCCTACAATGTTAAAAAAGGTTTTCTAGACTGTAGTGAACATTACTTATAGGGTTTAAATAATTTAGTTTTACATCGTTTATGTAATTCTACATTTTAAATATATGTATGGTACATATATAAGTTTGACTTTAACTCTTAGCCTGCTAAGGGCGACTACAACAGCTTTTGCGGCCAACGTCAGTCATTTCTCCAAAACAACCCTTTGAAACATAAATGGAATGGTCTAAATTCAAAGAAAGAACAGTCCATTACATATACATAGCGGACTAAGGGTTAATATGGCTTTTATAACGCTAGTTAGACATCATGTATCTTGCATTTTTGTTTATTTATGTATATATATTTATTTCTACTATAGTTAAAAAACACTCAGCATTTTCGTCATCGAAAGAGTTTTTGACCGAGGAAGAGATATTTTCCCAAATGGTCAACGAAGTCAACTACCTTCCTCCCGACGATACAGCTATTGTGGACGCATATATGGCGAGAGAATCTTATCTGTCAGTCAAACAGAAGACTGACCTTGCACTTTCTTCTAGTATGAAAAAGCCATCTGCTAGCAAGGGCCCATGGAAATGAAAGGATACATAATAATAGTTAACCAATTTTGAGGGTGTTAAAATGCTGGTAAATAAAACAACGCTCTGGCGGGATTGCGTTTTTGGCTTTCTGCTGTGCATATCCATACATTACACGGTATATAAATATCAATACATTACACGGTATATATCGATGCAATACATTTAGTGTGTGAGACGTCGTGAACAGTTTTCTGCAACAAATAAAACAAAAACTTAAAAGCATAAAAAATATGTATTTGTTAGGTAATGGATATTTTACATACTTTGATAATTATTGCATTGGTGAAGTATACATATAGGGAAGTTCCTTAATGTCATATGATACAAGCACAATAACTGATAAAGGGCCTTCCGCATTATCTATGGGTGGCGAATTCTTGTAAGCATTTGGCTTCCACAGAGCTGTATCAAGGGGAGTGGTAGGCATTTTTTGGATAAAATATAGAACTTAGCAATAAATTATGTACCATATATTACCATGTTAAGCCAAATGGTTGTAAGTGTTTGACTTTATATATGTTAATTTCATAGCTTAGTGTTTGTGTAAATGCTTTATAAAACCGTGTATATTATATACTTTTTAATATTAATAATTAATTTTAATATAAATACATGTATTAGTATGTTCAGGCAGTGCCGCTGTCTTGGGTTTCCGATAATTACAATGCCTCACAACTAATTTTAGGGGATAGTTTGTGATTCTTTTAATTAAAACATGTATATACAGGAACTGCAGAATTCACATATAACACAGTCAAAAAACAAGAAATGTCACCAATAAGAGACAAATGCTCCCGAAAAGTTTGATTCTTTTGACCAATGGAAATCCCTTCAGTTCTTTCACAGTTATGGCAGAGACATGATTGTTTCGGACGGAAAAGGAAAAAAGGCTAATATACGCAGACGTTGCGATTCAATTTATGCACACAGTGTTTGCCAAGTAAATGTTGAAATATGATTAAGATTTAAGATTTGGATGAAAGTAGAAGTGATGACGATTTTAAATGTGATAGTTTATTTGAGGAGACACATATTATATATGCAAAGTTTGGACCCAGTATCCCCTTTTATAGTTTTGGCTTCATTGATGTCGTTCAGTGAAAGATGCAGATGTGAAAACGTGTGTGATTGCTCTTTTATAAGCGTTATACAGATGTGTGTTCCCTTTCCTCTTAAAACCAAATCATAAGGGTATCACCAACCTTCCACCACCACCACCACCACCACCACTACACGTGTTTGCCGTATTTCATCCTCTGAGGTATTTCGCATTGCAATAATTTCTTAAGTGATATTATACTTATTCCAGTACAAGATTGTTTATGTGGTATTATGGTATTTATTCCCTAGTCCTTGTAGTGTGATCTTCTGTAAATTCCAACGCCCCTGTTAAGTGATGATCCGCATCTCCAGCCCCATAAGTATTATTCCGTATCCTAATGAACACTATAAACGGTATTCCGTATTCTCCAGCCCCTGTTTAGTGGTATTCAATATTTCCCAGCCACTTCTTAGTCGTATTGCTTACTCCCTATACCGTGGTATATGGAATTCAGTATTTCCCAGCCTCTTTTAAGTGGTATTCCGTATTTCAACGAACATATTAAGTTGTATTTCGTATTTACCAGCCCCTGTTAAGTAGTATTGCTTACTCCTCAAACCGTTTTAAGTGGTATTCCGTATTTTCCAACACATGCTATGTGGTATTCCGTATTCCCCATTCATGTTAAGTGATATTCCGTATTTCCCAACACCTGCTATGTGGTATTCCGTATTCCCCAGTCATGTTACGTGGTATGCCGTATTTCCCATTCATGTTACGTGGTATGCCGTATTTCCCATTCATGTTACGTGGTATGCCGTATTTCTCATTCATGTTACGTGGTATGCCGTATTTCCTAGCCCCTGTTAAGTGATATTCCGTATTCCCCATTCATGTTACGTGGTATGCCGTATTTCCCATTCATGTTACGTGGTATGCCGTATTTCCCATTCATGTTACGTGGTATGCCGTATTTCCCATTCATGTTACGTGATATTCCGTATTCCCTATTCATGTTACGTGGTATGCCGTATTTCCCATTCATGTTACGTGGTATGCCGTATTTCCTAGCCCCTGTTAAGTGATATTCCGTATTTCCCAACACCTGCTATGTGGTATTCCGTATTCCCCAGTCATGTTAAGTGATATTCAGTATTTCCCCAAAACCTGCTATGTGGTATTCCGCATTCCCCAGTAATGTTAATTGGTATTATGTATTTCCCAGCCTCTGTTAAGTCGTATTTCATATCCCAATGAACATGTTAAATCTTATTCCGTATTCCCCATGCCCATTTAATAAATACTGATAAAGGGGATCCTTTGGGAGCACCAAACACAATTAAGACAATAAAGTAGCAGACTCGGTTTTATTGAGTCTGTTCATGAGACATAATCCAAGAAGCAACACCTCTCACGTCCCCTAGCACCGGCTTAAGCGGTATTCTACTTCAAAGCGACCTATTTTCGGCTCGTTGGTCCCAAAGGTCGTATTATGTATTCCTCAGTCACTGTAGAGGTCTTTAATGTATTCTCAGCGCTCGTGAAGTGTTATTCAGCATTTCCAACTCCTGTTAAGAGGTATTCCCCATACTGTGGTTAAGTTGTCTTCCCTGAAACACAGTCCCTGATGAGGGATAAGTGGTATTTCGTATTTCCCAGTCCTACTTAGAGGTATGCCATATTCCCCTTCCCATGTTATGTGGTATTCCGTCAACTTCAGCCCCTGTTACGTGGTATTATTATTCCAGTGTTAAGTAGACAGACCCTGTTAAGAGGTATTCCTTATTCTCCAGCCCCTTATAACTGATATTTCGGGCAAATGTCACAGAACCATAATACATCAGAAAACAGGAAGTCATCTATTATTAAAACACATTTTACTGGATAATTGATTTGTTCATTTGTATAGTGTCTTTAGTTTCCGGAATTATATATACTGAAAGGAAAAAGAAACGCAGGGTGCGTATTTCCGCTATATATTGCATATACTGCACACTTAATTCCATATATATTCCAAGGAAATCCCAAGATGTTTTGTAAAAAAAAAAGTGCAGTTAGTTAGAGAAAGGACACAACTGTGATGTTGTAGACGTTTTAATCACAGTACACGTTGTAACAAGAAATTCATAAATGCTGAAGTTCCTCTTTGAAAAATTGAGCCAGTTCAGTACTGTATTTAATGTTAAGTGATTGCAACATTTAAAGCCTAAGTTTGCTCACCTGCTTGAGCCAAATGCGCATTCTGATGATAATGAAACTTTAAAAGGGTAACCATTGGTGTGTTCGGTGCTGTTTAAACCTTCTTTCTAAAAGGACAGGCATAATGTCGCCCTGTACCATTCGATTAGCAGTAGCATATTAAACATCATTATATAGCGGAAATACGCACCCTGCGTTTCTTTTTCCTTTCAGTATATTTTTATCACAGACGTTGAGGGGCGAGTTGTGTTATGTTCATTATAAGACAGTTACGAAACTTTATATCGATTCATTTTTTTTTGTAAAAGACAAGCAACTTTGTAATGTTTATTTTGCACATTTTATCTCCAGTGCATAGATGTGTGTTCTAGCCTTTTTTTTTAGACATGATATGGTATACCTTTGTTCCTGATACCAAGTAAAATATTTCAAAATGCTAGCAATTCTGAGTCCGATTGGGCCACTGCCTAACCTTGCACATGGTTATAGTTAAAACTCACGCTAATTTTGTCATTATTATCATTCTCATTAAGACATCTTTATCGTGATTGTATATGCCATAACATCCACGTATTCGTATTAAATTTTGAAGATTGTTTATTGTTTTTTAAAGGGTCACATATATATTTTAAATATACATGTACTGTGAGACTGTTACGAATGTTTAACCTATCCTTTTAAATGTTGGCAATGGACGATCTAAATATGGCGACATGTTATATTTTATTTATTGATGTGTAGTCATATTTATCATGGTAACATTATTTTCATTTAAAAGTAGCAATATCCAAATATTAAATCATGTATGTGTGTACGTAGCATGTATGTGTGTACATATATATATGTGTAGAGCAATATCGCACTATTTAATGTATACAACCGACTTACGGTAGAGGTCACTTATATTTATTATTACACATAGATGTAAACTTATAGTTTCTTTTGATTCGTTGTAAACTTTATATATACTCGGTAAAAAAAGGTTTTGGACCAGGGTATATAAAGTCAAATAAAAATAAAACTAGAGGACAGAATTTAAGTATTTTTTTTAGTAACCAAGGTCTACCCTACCCGGTTAATTTGGTACCAGAAACATTAAATTCCAAACAAGATTGGATTTAAAAAATATATCGCGAACACACAAAGGGTCTGTAAAAAATGTTGCAAAGTCCATAAAAAGTAACAGTAACGGACACATTCGAGTGACCAATAAAAAGATTATTATTTTTTCGCAGACTTTCATTGTAAACGATAATTATTGTTGACTGATGATCTATTGTGAATTATCAACTGAGATAATAAGGGTTTTGGTCGAATGTCAAGGTTCAGCGATCATTGTACGGGTTCGAATACTGCCATGGTCCAAAACTTTTTTTACAGAGTATATATTGTTAATTTGTTTTGAGGTGTTCAAAATAAGCTATATTTAAGAAATAGAACATCATTTACGGTTAATTATCGTGTAATATATCACGGTTTGGAGTTCAGTTGTAACCAATAATTTCATTCGGGCTCGTGAAATTATTGTTTACAAGTGAACGACAAACCGTGATATATTACAAGATAATTCACTATAAACGATGTTCTATTTCTATGCTAATACCCCTTAAATGTGAAAATAACGCACACATCCGAAATCTTTCGCATTGCTTTGTTGACTCCTAACGTTGCAAACGTTACAGTGATATCTTTCGCATTGCCTTGCTTATTCTCCTAACGTTGCACACATTACAGTGATATATCGTTGAATATTATACAATTATGGACTTTTCAGCTGTTATACATGATGTGATATGCACCAAAAAAATCATTATTGACCGAGGCGATAGCCGAGGTCAATAATGATTTTTTGGTACATATCAACATCATGTATAACAGCTGAAAAGTCCATAACTGTTTTATTATATAACCCTCAATTTACAATTATATAAAACAGGTCAATATCAAAAAAACAATTATATAAAACAGGTCAATATCAAAAAAACAGGTCAATATCAAAAAAACAGGTCAATATCGCTAGATATTTTTTCTAAAAAATTACTTTTTAGCCAATGAAAACGCGTCTATTTATAGGTTATATAATAAAACGAGATATTTTAAACTAGGCTATATAGTGCGGGTGTATTAGAATGTTAATTATATAATGTTCTATTTTTATTTTTTAAAACAGCAGACTCGATTGTATTGAGTCTGTTAACGCGTTAAGTATAAATTTGAAAGGGGGATCCCTTAGACGCAGCAAACACAACCAAGAGAGAAAAGTCGCAGATTGTATTATTGAGTCTGTTCATGAGAGGTACCACAACTTGCAAAACCTCTCGGAGTCCACTAGCGCCTGTTTAAACGGTATTCTACTTTAAAACCACGAAGAGCGGGTTTGATGATCCCAAAGAACAGTAAATAATAACACTACTGATTTATAGTCGGGGCGACTTTTTATAAGTCATGTTTGGGGAGGAAAACAGATTGAATTTCAAAAATAACAATGCTATGATCAATAACGACGTCTAAACAACGAAAATCGTTTGTCTTTTCTTTTTAGGTCAAATATTTATCCGATTGCTATAGAACAAGAGGCGTATAAATTGTTTTACAAATACAGAATTATTTAAGTTCATAATGCCTGATTGAATTTCACTTTAGAAGCGTGTTTCGCAACAATGAAACAATAGTTGATCACCATAGCCCGATAACCTTATGAATCAACAATCGAAACCTTGGTTTTCTATTTACAGTCAGTGATTGTTGTAAGAAGTACTAGTGTGAGGTGTTAAACGATTATAAACTGTGTCAAAGTTGTTCAACGTTCTTCGACTATACCCACTTTTTGACCAAGGGGCATATAGTTAAAATATATCTCGTATGTGTGTAAAACAACGGCGAAATTAAGTAGTCGGGTTTAATTACAAGTGTTGAACAGACAATGGTCTGCTTAGTAACCTTTAATTAGTGTGTGTTGCTTCGAGGTTGATCCCCTTTTCCCTTTTCAGTATTTATTATAAGAATGAAAATCAAACAAATGCTGCACAACTCTTTACTGCTTTTAATGAGAGTAAGCAATTAACATCACTAACTACACATTAGTTCACTTAATTCAAATACAAACGCATAAATTTATAAATGTTTACCACCGAATGTAGAAGCTTCAGTTTGAGTTATGTACTTCGTAAACAATCAGTCAGTAGGTTCGAGACCAAACGTAGGCTTTCCTGTCTAGTTATTTGTTTTTGTCTACATTCATGTGTAGCATATGAGTTTTTCTTCAATATACTCCATTACTCCAATGCATACGTTCCGTCAGGAACGTTTAATACACGTTTCTGGTCCCGTAGATACATCACTTCAGCAATATTGACCTTTAAGTATTGTAACCTTTTAATGTAAGAGTTTGTTTAAAACAAAATAAATGTTGATGCCTACAGATGCGAATTTGTCAAATAAGCGTTAACAAAAAATGAATAGGTTTCATTGTACGTTGTACATAAATAATTAGAGTACATTATGTAAATATGCACGTGTTAAATTATATATTTAATGTTTTACATAATAAAATAATACGTAGTGTTATTGCGAAATGGCAAAAATGTTATTATGTAATACATTTGCCGTTATTGATGATTATAACCTTTATTGACGCATATGGTATGACAATATTTCTACATGTATTTTGTTCGTGTTACTGATATATATAAATATATATATATATATATATATATATATATATATATATATATAACGCAGTTGTGTTATAATTGATACATAGTGTATTGTTTTATAACTGGTTCACATAATTGTAATCACCGTATTGTATGCCAATGCTGAACTAAAATTATAGCTGCCACACTGGAATACCACGCCGTAGACACATGACATGATACCCACCCAGTCACAGTATCAGTCTGTAACAAGGAATTTGATTGGACGAGACTTTTGACCCTGTTCATTAACAATGCAGGTTCACCCATATTCATAAGTGCACTTGTAAAATTGTAGGTGCACCCATAAATCATATAGGTACACCTATACTGTTTATAGGTGCATCTACACTTTTTTTATAGGTGTACCTACATCTGTAGATTTATCCCAAATCGTACACCATACATTATACTGTCACAGTCCGATCATCCCTAGAACTAGCCTTATATACTGGACAATTTTTATGAAATATTTGGTATGACCAGACCGGATGTGTTATGTTGTTTTTGGTTCATATGTATTGTGTTTACTGTGTGTATCCTCACGGCCTCTGTGAAGATTGAACAATGAATTAAGTACTTATTAGTTCACTGGTTTAAATAAATGATGTGATGTGGATACAATGTACCTATCAATCATGATTATGTTGTAGAATGATATTGATAAATATATATACTCCACTGTGTATGCCCATATTCAGAGCCTGTAAACGAATGACCGTGATCTCTTGCATCTCATTAAAGCCCATTGTTTGAAAAGTTCTTAACTATACTCGTGTACTATTCAATAAAACTAAACTTCAATAAACTGTGTGTTTCATTATTTTTAAAAACACCAAATCTACCTATTTCGCCCAAATCCACCAAAATCTACCCCTAAACCTCCCAAATCCACACCAATCTACATTATATGGTAGCACAATAATGCTATTGTACCAAATATCACCAATTAAAATAATCATTTGAGAAAAATGAAGATGTAGTTGTTAATTTATTTCTGAATTAAGAATTTGTGCATTTTTTTTTACACATTGTGATAACAACATGCATTATTATAAATTAACAATTACATCTTCATTTTCTCAAACGCTTTTTTTTTGTGCGTGTGTTATTTATTACCATAACATCGTTGTACCACCATATAAGATAGATTTGGTGGGGATTTGGGAGGTTTAGGGTAGATTTGGTGTACATTTGGGTGGATTTGGAGGAAATAGATACATTTGGGTGTTTCGTGTAACCATGCGCCACCTCGGTAGCTTGGGGGATAAGGCCATGGCTGCTACATACCTCTGCTATGCGTGGCTTCATTCCCTGGTGGAGGCATGTCTGATGGGAAAATGTCATCCTCCATCTTGGTGTCACGAAACACCCAAATCTACCTATGTCCCCCAAATCTACACCAAATCTACCCATAAATCCACACAAAATCTACATTATATAATCTACATTATATAGTGGTACAATGATCTTATTGTACCAAATATAATAATCATTTGAGAAAAATGAAGATATAGTTGCTAATTTATTACCGAATTAACGATTTTTTCATTATCTTTACACATCGTGATAACAACATGCATTATTAACAAAATAAATTAACTATATCTTTATTTTTTCTAAAATGATTTTTTTGTGATATTTGTTACCACTACATCGTTGTGATACAATATAATGTAGATTTTGTGTGGATTTGGGAGGTTTATGTGTAGATTTTGTGTTGATTTGGGAGGTTTATGGGTAGATTTTGTGGATTTGGGAGGTTTATGGAGGTTTATGGGTAGATTTTGTGTGGATTTGGGAGGTTTATGGGTAGATTTGGTTTGATTTGTGGGAAATAGACAGATTTGGGTGTTTCATGTAACCGCTCCACCTCATCTCCCTCTAAGGTTGTTATCTCAATATAACCTTATACGATGAGTAAACGGGACGTAGAACCCCATTTCAATCATTCATATATAAACTACATGTAGTTCAGAAAATAGTTTGGTGTTATCAGGACCCGTCTATCTACAGTCCCTGGTGTTATTGTATATGATTTTCGTTTCAATCGTGAATATAGTTCAATGTTTGTCTTTGTACTAGTACCAGAGACTGTAAATCCTGCTCGTACAATCATAATATACGTGTTAATTATTCTAAACACAACTAGGTGTTAACATACGATGGAAACAAGAGTCCTTAATACATAAATGACAGGCAGAAGTCAACCAGATGCATCACTTAAAGAAATTTGATAGCTAACACACAGTTTGAATCACTAATTTAGCCACTTGCTACAATCTGCAACAATAAACCGGGAGAGGGTGGTGCTAAGTTGTAAACCATTGAACAATAACATGGATGCTTGCTTGATAACACCGTGTTAATAACATATTGATAATGTTCAAACCATTACTTAACGTGAAAAAAACATGGGAAAAAATGTGAAAAAGAATTCAGTGGAGTTATATAGCGTTAAAAGTACACACATTTATTTGAAATAAAAACAAAGATTTCATTATTCAAGTATTGACATTTTATTAGGCAAAACAATGAGACATCGGGATGAATACTTACTGTAAAATTAACAAAACATATCACAGACTTCAATATTATAACATAAAATGTTCCATTAAATATTAAGTTCTACTTCCGACAACTTGAACTTACACATGTATTCGTCCGATTTATTCACACGTATGTTGGTACTTCTAAATTTGACTGATGTAGATTTCAGACTTCATTATAATGTTTTTTTTCAAGAACTGCTCGACAAATTACAAACAATTTGTACTTAACGAAACATTGTCAGCAATTTGTTGCAAATTTGCAGAGATGTAGAGTTTACCATTATTGCGGACATGTACATGTACATATACTTGAACAAATAAACTAATTATGAAATAATTGCCCATATTTTAACTGCAAATATAGATTATGTTTGCCCTAAGCTGAACGTATGCAGAACATTATAGGCGATCACAATATGGCAAACTATTTCTAGATTTGCAATAATTCTCATTAGTGCTATTATATATAAATGTAGCAGGTTTGGCTGATACTTAAGCCTAACTAAGTTATATTCAGCAGACTAGTATAACTACTACTATCACAGATAATGTCTAGGCAGCCATTGCACCATGTCTACATGTAATACAAAGTGGTTGTATGCAGGAAACAGTTTAATAGAGAAGTCCATTTATGTTCATGACATTGATTTGAATTTTTGAAAACGCATTACGTGGTCCCAGTATAAACGTTCATACCCCATCCAACCCCTTCTCCAAGAAATAAAACCTGAATTTCAGTTTTAAACGTTTGCAAATTGTAAAATTAAAACATTAAACAGGTAATTTTAAGCAGGTTACTCTTTTTTTTCAGTAAAAAAAAGTGTTTAAACATGTTTTATTGTCGAAATATCCGTTATAAATTCCTGCTCATATAAGATGGAATTAATGCACACCACGTAATGTCTTACAAAAGCATACACCCAGTACATTTGAAAATGCAACACTTGATATTTTTTGAATTTCTAGAGTTGAATTAAAGCCCTGGTGCAAAATGTGTTTTAACTGAAAGAAGTAGAGCAACCTTATACAACTGTTTACCCTTCAATGTTAACCTTTGGGACAAAGAGACTTGTGTGCTAACATCAAGTACAATATTGATTTGAACAAAAAAACAGCGGACTAAAAATAATTGAAAATCAAAAATGTTGCGTTTTTATAAATGTACTGAGTATAGGGGTGATTTACTGGCATTAAAATTAGATTAATAATTAACAATATGTTTTGAAACAGAACTGAAGTGTGCGCTTCTTGTACTTTAAACGTTACAACTGAATATGTCACAACTGAATAAATTTGTATGAAATGATAATTACATAACATGATCAGGATGGGATGGTGTGATGAAAGTTAAATATTGCATGCAGGTGAATCACTTCAAACACAAACAAGAATAATGCATTATTTACAAGATATGGCATTCAAAATGACTCGGGGAGAATGGACAGGAAATTGGTTTGGAGAATATAGATTTTGAAAAGGGAAGTAATAGAATATGGGTAAACAAATCATGCCTAAGCAATGCATGCATCAACTCATCTAGAGTAACTCTAGATGATATGTATGAATCAAAAACAACCAGAAATGAGAAACAAATCAAATGTTTCATGTTGCACACAATAATCAGCAGTTTATTCTGAGATGCATCATAATGCCTTGATGTTATAAACAATCTACTAAAAACGTTAAGAGATGAAACCACGTTAATACACTTTATCACATAACATGTGGTGTGGGAGTGTAATAACACCATTCAAAATTTTCGATATTCTACTGATATTCCACTAGTAGTATAACATAACATTAATGACGTCATGGACGTCACGTTAATGTACGTTTTCTGACGTGATGTGACGTTATAAGTTATGTAATAAATAGTATCTAACATTCGTTCTCGTTCATTATTGAATTTATTAAACTCCTTAGCAAAAATGATATAATGCTCGGCAAGAGCCTCGCATTACATCATTTTGCCAACTTGTTTAATAAATTCAATAATGAATGAGTACTCTTGTAATATCCTCTATATATAATACATTTATATACTCGAAAACACAAGATGTCACTGTTATTGCATTACTCTATGGGTTTTGTATAAGAAGATATAATTGTATTACTTCTCCCTTTCAACTGCACTAATAAAGTAGAAATAAAGACAATTATCATTAGCATCATTTTTATCTTGGTCACCTGTAGTAATCCAATACAAAAAGTTCCTGGAATATTTTAAACGACAATACAAACATCTGCAATTCTCCAACCCAATGTGTCCATATGTTACTATATGAAAGCAACCATAAACACAAACAATGAGACAGTATTACAACTATTTGTCATTGCTTCCTTATTTGAACATGTAAAAACATCCTCTGTGCTATACAAAGGTAAGTGTTTTGAAAATCTATTTGATTACAGGGTAGCTCATTTACACAGAGTTATACATTATTTGGTCAACAAACGGTAAAGTAGACAAACTAAACACTCAAGGCTCATTTAAATATAAGTAGATACCTTGACACAAGCATGGAAAATGTTCATCTTGAATGCTTTCAAATTATAAAAATATGACCAAGATGGTTCATATTCTCATTTCAATGTCCTGTGTATTTAGCACACCTCTGACATCTCCCATTAACATAACAATCACTTTTATGTGGTCGCATGGTTTGTGTGTATACACATTGTATTCCGCTATCGAAATATAAAGCTAATTGCCTATATCGTTTATATATATATCAATTCAAAAGCAAAAGAAATAAAATACTCAATTGAAAATACTGCTTTTTAGGATACTTTATTAAAATATAATACTGATTCAAATATTGACAGGGAATAACTTAACATTTTTAAAGCAAATTGAAGAAGAAATTTATCACTGGAAATAAATAGCATTTCCAAAATAACATGGGAAATTAAAAAAAAAGTGAATAAAAACCACAGTATCAAAAGTTTTGATTAACTAAATGAGTCGCACATGTATTCAGTTCTTGGCCGATTCAAACACACCATGTCCAAGGTTTCCTTTTCTTGAGATTTTGTCCGATTCAAAATTTGAATAAGCAGATTTTCTAGCATTTGCTGATCTGAACGTTTGTAGGGATGGACGGGCCTGCAAAATAAAAAAAATAAGAATCAAAATAAAATAAATATAATAAACGTGTACATTAAATTTCATTAGGATACAATTAAGTAACCAGTTACAGTCACTCACAATGGTTTACTATGTATAAGTCTTTGAATTTCTCTATGTTTCGTAACCATATTTTATTCATATTCTAGATATAAAATTTAGATCAGTATGTGTAAATGTATGAAGTTTCTAGAATGTAGAGAAAAACATCTAGACGCGACAATCGATTGTTCTATCCCCTACATACTAGATAAGCTGTCATTATGCCAATCAGTCAATTTGTCAATGTCAAGCTATTCACTTAAGCAAAACGACAAACAGTACATAAGATTAAATATACATCCCTAAAAGTTAGTCAAAGGGAATGTAACGACACAGCCAAACAAGCTCTTTTTTTGAGAGTTCTGAAAAACTTGCAAAAAGGTGAAAGAATGATCAAAATTGTGTGATAAACAAAAAAGATATAACCATTTGAAGGTTGTACTAAAATGGATATGGGAGCCGCCATTTTGAAATCTATGACGTCATCGTTCCATATGACCATATATGGAATATTGATAAATATCATTTAAAGCAAAGCAAATCACTGCAAATGAATGCAAACTCCTTAACTGGGCATATAAAGCATTATTGCCATTAGTTATACATATTCTTCATAAAATTACTTTAATTTTTTCCCCTATAAATGAGTTAATTGTCATATTTATCAATGTTCCATATATGGTCATTTAGAACTGTGATGTCATAGCTCTAAAAATGGTGGCTTCCATATCCGTTTCAACAGAACCTTCAAATGATCATATCTTCTTTGTTTATCATCCGATTTTGCAAGTTTTTCAGAACACTCAATAATAAAGATTGTTTGGCTGTGTCGCTATATTCCCTTTAAAGGGACACACGGCAATCTTGATGTGTTTATTTTTCATTGAAATTTGTGTCTGTATTTATTTATCCAGTATCATTTTGACTTTGAATCTGCTTGCATATCATTAAATACAATTTTGAGTTTTCCAATTAATAGTCTTATTCTACCATATGTTTAAATATATTATTGGTGAAAAATAGTCAACAGTTGATGATATAAACAAACAATTTGCTTTATACTTATCTTATAATTAATATTAATGATTGAACAAATGCAAGTTCTGCAGAAAAACTAACGGGACGCCGTGAGTTTAAAAAAACACAAGATTGCCGTGTGTCCCTTTAATACGTATGAGTTTAAAATGTGTTAACGATGCTTCATTAGGAATGTACATTACAAAAACAGCTGTTCTTGGTTGGAGAAAACATCACATTCGAAAAAATCATCGTAAAACTGGCATCCGGTACGATAACCGTACACATTTATCTATTAAGAATAATTAACAAAATCGTACAAATATACACTGTTTTGTAAAATGCTCCATTTGATTTTAAGTCTGTCATGAATGATTGTTCACAAGCTAATGTATTTAATACGCCTATTATATCTCATTGTAAATGTTCAATGCCTTTATGTTTGTTTTCATCAATAGTTTATTTGATCAATGTGTAAATTACAAAGCATAAGTCATTGTACACTTGCTCACTTAATACTCTGTCAGAAATCGATATCCGTAATCTGGTGAATATATTTGAATAGGGAAATGTTTACTGTGTCGTCAATGGCTCGCTGAATGGTCGACATGGTCTCTGAATTCAGAGACAACAAGTTCAGCTCTCTAAGTTTAAGTAATACATAACAAAATGAAAATATGTACCACACAAATGACCTTTAATAACATACAATGACAACAAAAAAGACAAATTTATGAGTATAAAATGGAAGACCTTTTGGAAAATAAATATATATAAAAAAAAATATGATACACTGCAGTATTTAATAGGTTGTTCTTCATGAAGCCACAATTTCACAAACCGAGTTTAAACTTTAAAGGGAAGATGTGTCGTGTTATATTTAATAGCTACTGTTTAAAAATTGTTTATTTGTGTTAGGGTAAGGGTTAACATGGTTTCATTTTATTTTCCAAATAATCCACAGTATTGTAGAATGGAAAAGTGTTTCCCTATTTTGCATTATGAACAGCGATATTTAAAAATAAAGAAAAAGAAGTAAAACACAATAATTATTATTAAATATCTGCATAAAAATAAACTGAACAAAATATTTAAAAAAGAAGATGCTAACCAGTTTTAACAAAAACATATCTGGAAACAGATGCTGAAAATTGTATCAACAATTTAAAAGACTTTAAAATATTCTTGACATGCTATGAATATACTTAGATCTAGGACGCCTAACTACTAAGTGTTTGTTTCATTTTCCTGAAACATGTACGACAATCAAAAAAAGCAAACTTCAAACTTAACTGCATCAAACATTTAACGTACAAACCAAGAGTTGATTCAAATTTAAATTCAAATACATTTCTACATGAACAAGCAAAATCATATTCGACTTTTGAATCTACTTTCTTTACCAAACAGCTTTTAACATGAATATTTAGGTGAACAATCTTAAACATTGTGGGGGTTTGTACAGTGAGTGAACAAAGTGGCTATTGATATAGAAACAGCATGCGAGTGCAAACAAGGGAATAACAAATTGCTTAACAGCAGGTTTGTGTGCATTCAATACTGTTTGGATGCAATTTGAAGAAAATATAATGTATAAATCAGATAGGCAGAAATATACTAAATCATTTAAATCACCATCACAAACAATATATGTAAACAACTTGTTGAACTGTTAAATTCGAAACTTGAATAGACCTTTACAAAATGAAATATATTGCACCAAGAATGAATAAATGAACAGTTGTATTGGAGTTTCTTAAATAGTCGTATCTTCTCAAAAGACTAAATTATTCAAATAAATTTATCACATAGCTTACAGTATGGGAGTGGAATAACACCATTCAATCAATATTTTCGATAATTCGCTAGTGATATAACTAGGCGAATGAGGACCCAATTATCGTTTGGTATTTTCTGTTCAGCTTGGTGCGCATCGGAATTATGCCGTCGATTTTCCGTAACCGTTCAAAATAACGGATTACCGAAATCAATGATGTAGTTCAATTTTTTGCTTAGTGTTTTTTGCACGGAGATTAGGACGAGTCTAGGTACAACATCATCATACAGACAAACGATGTCATGATACGACAACCTTAAAAGATAATTGTTTTAGTTATGTGTTAAATAGAATCTAACATTTATGCCTATTTAATATTGAATTTATTGAACTTGTTGGATAAAATTGATACAATGCTTGGCACAGCTTCCCATCATATAACTTTACCCAACATGTTTAACAAATTCAATATAAAACAGGCACTCACGCAAGATCCTCTATGTAAAAGACATGATGAAATTACTGTCTGGTGTTTATTTGAGAGTTGGGTTACGATATTATACTTGGTAGATATGTATCAAAGAAAAGAACAAGCGTTTAACTTGCATTACAACATTATCCAAAGAAATGTATTGACTAGAAGTGTGCCAACCAACCTAAGCCGGCTTACCATTTTCTCAAGAACGACAAAAACTGTAGACTCTAATCCTAAATTGAAAGCAATGACACAAATGACAACTTTAGACTTTGAGCGAGAACAGAAGCTGTATTGATAAACCCTACTTGAAAGCAATGGCACAAGTGATGAACTTCAGCAATACCACAAGAATTCAGTGCCACATGGTAAGTCCCGCTAAGAATATCCTCAGAACGAATCGATTTTAACTGTTCTTTGAAACCCGTAGCATGCAACAAGTGAACAATATGGCAACTTGGAGTGACAACACAAACCGAAGTGAATAGAATTATGTGGCACTGGGTCAGTTCTGTTAACGATCACCTTAAGAACGACTCAAATTTAACCATTCTCTGAAAGCCATGGTGTTGCACAAGAGACAACTTGGAGTGATAACACAAACATAATAAAATATAACTGTGGCACAGGGTCAGTTCTACTAACTTCAGATGAAATTAAACTATACGTTAAAAACCATGGCACAAGCGAAAACTTGCAGTAAGTGCAATCTACTTAAATCAGTAACTTACTTCTTTTGTAAACTTGGGCATCTGCCAGAGGGCGTCAGTTTCAACTGGATTTTGGTAGGTTCTTAGTAAAGATGCTCTGGTTTCATAAACCTGGCCTGGGCTTCGCTTTTGCTGTAAATAAAATATAGTATGTAATATGGGTGTGGCAGGAACAGATAAAAATTTTTTTTTACACAAACATATTTTAGTAGATATGCATATGAATACATGTTAGTTGTTTAAAGAAATATTAAATTATCATTATATTGTTATAATGCTCTTCAAAAACTATGTCAGATATAATGTCAGATATAATTTTATTCATAACTGAAGATATTGAGAAAAGTAAAAGTATGTGACCTATTTATAGTACTTTTTCTTAAAAACAGAGATTTGCACAAATTAATTCTAACATTTTAATCTTTATGGATGGACGAGTTAAAAACAATCTCATTAAAATCAGACCCTTTATCACGCTACGATACTCTACACCACAAATTTGCTCGGTATAGATTGCTTGACTGCGCATGTCACGTTTCAGTAAAACGCTGTGGGGCAGTCTACGCACGGTATTGAGAGACCACGTCCGTAACTGTTAGCTTATAAAACACAAAATAATTGCGTTGACAAATATAAATTATATAATATTTACTGAAAAAAAAATAAAGAAAAGATTGTTTGATGGAATTTAATAGCGCTACAATTTTTCTTAACGATTCGTGGGACTGAACCCAAACTAAAATGACACTCGTGCGTCAGCGGTCAAGTTCTCCATCAACTGAGCTAAGCGGGCCAGATGTACTATGACATACTATTTAGCGTACTAATGTCGTAATAATTTCACACATGGCAGCACCCATGACTTTTTTCTTATCTTGTTATAAAACATGCCATTTAGTGCATTTCTTTGAATTTATCGTGCAATCCACAGCAATAACACACAAAGACTTTATTTTTATTCGAATACAGATCTGTGTTTTATGATGAATTTCGTTTGTTCTGTTCACTCAAACGTCATCTGAAGTGCATATGAAATGCGCGATTTCATTGGTTGAATTCATTTAGTTGATCTTCTCATGAATATTGATTAGATGAAAGGTCGATTTGACGTGACCTACAAGGGAGTGTTGTCAGATCCTATAGCGGAGAGTATCAAAGTGTAATTAGGACATGATTTTAGTGAGACTGGATTATAAAGGTAAAGTAAGGATTACTAAAGACAGTGTCAATTTCAATTGTGCTTTTTTGAAACCTATCATTTTTTTTTGTACAATTCAACATTCATATGACCATTGAATAATACTATAGCAGATACATGTCATGCCGGCGTTATACATTTTGTAATAAAAAGAATAATAAAAAGCAATATAAAATGTATTCTATAGGATTATTTGTAAATATGTAAGCCACGGTATTACAATTCAAATGCATTTAACTGTACAAAAGATAGTAAATTGTCATAAAATCTTTCGTTAAAATGTTCCAAAGGGAATCTTAAGTTATTGAGCTGAAACTTTTTTTATTTATAGTAACAGTGACCTTGACCTTTGGATATTGACCTGAATGACAATCCCATGCTTACTTCCCATGAGCCTCACCTGGTGGTGAAGTTTTGGTTAAAAATCCCTTAATGGAACTGACAGTTATTGAGCTGAAATCAACAATGACCTTGACATTTTGACAAAATGACCTGAATAACCTTCCTGAGATTTTTCTTGTGGAGGAGCATCGTTAAAATCCTTCAAAGGAACTTTAGTAAAGTTATTGTACAGAAACCAATTTTTTTTTATACTAACAGTGACTTTGACCAAATGACATGAATTACAATTCCAATGTTTCTTTTCACTCAAGGAAACATAACGTTATTAAGTGAAAAGCAAGTTTCTATTTATAGTAATGGTGACCTTGACCTTTGACTAAATAATCTGAATAACATTCCAGTGCTTCCTTTCCATAAGCCATACCATGTAGTGAAGTTTCGTTAAACTCCCTCAAGAGAAACTAAAGTTATTGAGCAGATTCCAATTTTCTATTTATATCGACAGTGACCTTGACATTTGACCAAATGACCAGAAAAACAAGCCTGGCTGGCCTGTCTGTCCATGAGCAAGATCTCATGAAATAAATGGCTGGTAGGTGACTAATAACATGTAATCACCAATACTCAAATGTAATAAAATTTAAAAAAAATAAGTCATGAAATTATGTCTACATTGCTTGATCACATATTGTCAGAATCAGTTTTGGTCTAAAGAAGAGAGTTCATTAACATTTTGAAGATAAACCATCTTTGCTTACATATTACATTCCATAGTTTTACTTTTCACTAACATGCACATATTTTAAATACATTAAATAATTAAAATTCATATAATATATCAAAGGGGTAAAGGCTATTTGAAATATATAGTTTCTAAAAGATCATGCTTTCATGCACTGTACAGAAATTACCCTTAATGCAATTAGCTTCTTTCTTTGCTGAAACATCAATTAGACAATTATGAGAAATGTCACAATTATACAAGATATTGTTTAATTAGAATAGCTATACAAAATATATAGAGATAAAAACAACACTAAATGCTAAAATCTATTTATATGTGTGGTTTAGCCAAACAATAAAGCACACAATTTAACAGAAATGAGGGCAACAGGGAGTTCAGTGAAGTCCATGGTGATTTAAAAAGGAAAAAACAGTTATATGGTATAATAATAATAATAATAGAAACTTCAACGAGAAAACTCATTTGAAACTAGTCAGTCTTACGTCAAAAGTATAAAAGAAGTAACTTATGAAAGTAAGTGACAATGGCTACTTAAAAATCAAGACTAGTGCCATATGTGTCATTACGTGGTCCAAGTATTAACTTTCATACCCCATCCAACCCCGTCTCCAAGAAGTGACAATGGGGTTGATATGAAATATGAAATAAAACCTTAATTTCAGTTTCAAAAGTCAGCATATTGTAAAATTAAAATATTTAATAGGTAATTTTAAAGGTTCACATTTTTTCCATTAAAAAATATTTTTAAACGTGTTTTATTGTCGAAATATTCGTTATAAAATCCTGTTAATATAAGCTTCCCATCACTTAATGGAATTAAGAAGGGACCACGTAATGTGATGTGTTAAAATTCAGGTCGAAATAATATTCTGACCTGTATTTTAACACACACATGGCACTAATACTGATTATTTTCTAACATGTGGCATTACACGTGTATTTATCCAATAATAATCATTGTAATGCATGTTTGAACAATTTTTAAATAGTTCATAAGCAAACTATTTTGTCATATTACTGGTTTTTAACTATTCATTAACCGATATGACATTTTTTATTCATGAACTGGAATAATTTTTAAATTTTAGTTTCTTCTAGAAAAAGTCTGGCCCTTTAAGAAAGATTTTGTCAGGTCTGAGTAAAACAGAACGACCTGGCCTTGATTTTACCAACCATTCTGTAGAACATTATTTGACCTAGGCTCAAGTATGCCCATTTCAATCACTGGTATTTCTAAAAGTTTAAAGTAAAAACGTTCGTGACAAGCTGCTATGTATAAACATGATAAATACTAATAAATAGCAACTTCATAAATATGGTTTATCTTTAAAGTTCATGGGAATATTTATTATCGAAATTTGAGTACTTGAGGTCAAGTCTAAGAATAAACTGAAGAATGGTTGGTGAATTCCAGGCCTGAAGTTTTAAACCAGTGATTGTATAGCCCAATACATCCAAGGTATTTACAACGCCAGTGCTACAATACACATATCATTAAATACTTATAAAACTATTTGCCTAGTGCTCCACATTAATGAGTGTGCAAACAAAGATAATGAAAACCAAATACATATATAGACATGGGACCACTTTAACTGTTTACTTTACCCAATATAAGTTGACCAAAGCCACTAAATTAACATATCCATATCCATTTTAAGTAATTCTGATTTGAATGTTTTGAAGAATTCACCTTTTGTAGTGGTAAATAACTATAGAAAATAAAGTTAATACAGTTAAATATAGAAAACTTTAACTTGTCCGGACCAGTTTAAACACTAAACATGACATGTACAACTAAACATCATTTAGTCTACGGTAAATTAGCTGACTTAAAAAACTGAAAAGGACTACTCATCTTAGACATTTTGTTTAAACCCCCAACCCTCAAACCATGATATATCTGTTTAATTTATTTATAACCAGAAGCGTATCATCTGAACAGAGCCACGTGTGTTTCCAGGGCAAAAATAGGGCCACTGCTTATTCAAACAGAGGGGTACCGGTAAACCCTATCCCACAACCACACCCTGAATTCATGTTCATTTTGTCATGTTCATTAAAGGTCTTCTCTTGTTCCGTGTATTGTTTCAGGTGCCACTTGAGTGGTAACAATGATCCTGGCCCCAGCAAAAATGACGGCTTTACAACAGAATTTGCAACAACTCTGTAGTAGGGATGATTCTAGGCCATTCTGCATATTTTTTTTATTAATGAACCTGGAATGGTCGTTCCTATTGGTGCAATATAACCTGTTTTGTGTTGATGTACTGTAAAACCCAATTCAACTCAAATCATCTGAATGTCAACGGCTGTTGAACAATTTCAGGTTGAAAGTGTGGGAGTGTAATAACACCATTCTATATTTTCGATACACCACTAGTTATATAAGTATGCATATTAGCCTAGTATGCCCTGTAAAAAAAAATCGATAATGACTATGATCCAATTCCCAGGGTTTATGTCAGTTTCGCGTGTTAAAGCGACAGGCAAAATGCAATAAAAGTCGATATGTGAGTTATGTGATAAATGGAAACTAACATTCGAATTTATTAAACTTGTTAGCAAAAATGATATAATGCTCGGCAAGAGCCTCGCATTATATCATTTTGCCAACTCGTTTAATAAATTCAATAATGAATGAGTACTCAGGTAAGATCCTCTATTTACATCGTTTAAGCAAAATTTAAATAGTATAAAGGTATAGTACTCTTTTCTGTTTTCTAGAGTATAAAATAAGAATAAATACCAACACAGCGAGTAAGCTCTGAAAGCAAGGGCAGTGGTAAACAAAACAAATAAAATATTCTAGTATATATATATACTAAACTCTTTTAAGGCAAAAATAAATACAAAACTGTTACCAAACTACTGTAACTCTAAAAGATAAACGAAAAAAAAGAGAAAAATACAGTCTACGCCATATACTGGATAATGATGGAACTGAGACATAAGACTATATTATATGGAGAACTGACCTTCTGAAGCTATTGCCATGCATAGGATTTAAAAAATATAAAAAAATATGCAGGAAAATATTATTTCGACTATAGGACAGTGCCGACTAATAGCAAACTCTATATACAAAGTCTTCTTGTGAAAAACATCTAAATGTGTTTATTAGGTAGTGAAACAGACGACTGTATTACATTAAGATCACCATTTACTAAGCAGAATATTAATTTAAATGTTGTAAAGCACGCCCTTTGCAAACAGTAAAGCCCTATCCATTGAAGTGCATTCAAATTGTATAAATAAAACTTACGAAATAATATTATGTTAAAACACGTATTATAATCAGGGTGTTTTTTGGTTAAGGTATCGGAACTTATTATTTGGAGAAAATATATTTCAACATGTTATGTACAAGTAATAGGGTATAGAATGCTAATAAAACAAGCTGTGTTTCCAAGATATATCTCAAAATATGTCTAGGCATGAGCCAAACAATTTCTTTAATAATTACGAGTTGTAGATTCTATATTTGCTTTATCTGTAGATTCTGTAATTGTTGTATAATTACTAGTGCCTAATATATGAGTTATAGGCCGAAATAAGGCGGACATATGTTCTGATACTTTTTTCTTCAGCATCCACGTTAAACATTAACTAAGATATATGACAACTGTACTTTAGTTGAGGAAAACACAGCATCAATTAACATCAAAGAATCTGCAATAACCATGGCCATGACGCCTATATAGGATATAGCATATTTTGTTTGCTGAAATAATAAACTGTGGTAGATTAGTAACTGCATTGTACTGAAAGTTCTATATTCCTCATGGTGAAGTTAGATTTTGTTGAAATAAGTGTAGAGGCTGCTAGTTTGTTATTTTACAAACCGTAGAAGATCTTCCATTATAAAGCTTGGCAAAAATATAGGTTGCTTTATAGCATTAATAAGCAATGATGTCCCAAAAGCAACCATAGTTTAATTTGCATTTTTCGTAATCTAAATAGACATAGGCCATTTTTTATGCAAAACTAACCATTATGCAACAAATAGGTTTTCAGAACATGTATGCCTTATACATAATAATTTGAAGCTCAATTTTTGTCTTTTTAATACCGGTAATGAAATCATAAAATAAGCACCAAACTATTGTAATGCTTTAACCATTGGCATTATTTAACAGAAAGACAGTCGAATAGTAAACACATACTGTTGAAGTCAATAGCAATTGTTGTTTGTAAAATGTACAAGCATAGTTTTAATACATAAAACACACATACATATACGTGATATTGTGTTACTCTCTGTTTCAAACTATATCACAAACGCAGCCTTTCCACTTGATTTGGTGATTTGTAAAAATGAAATAGCTACTGCTTCCTTTGAGCAACTGCACTCTGTCACCCAAACCTTGCACTACACCAGGAACCAGCAGATGTGAACACATTGGAAGTACAGGGAACCAGCAGGAAGCATAATTGTATCATGATTATAAAATAGCAATCTCCACGCAGAGTTATCATTCCTTGCACTCACATATAACTACTAAATTACAAGATTTTGGTAAATCCTGTTATATTGGAATATGTTTGCCTGAAACTTATTTATTTCTTGTGTAAATATAATTTTCAGAATATCTGCAAAATAAATGTTGCAAAATTTGAAATAATGCATGAAAACAATTTTGGTTTAATCGGGAGTATTTTACTACAAAAATAATACGTACTTAGGTCTCCTCAATCGAAACGCATATGTAAACATTTCAAACCGAAGCTTGATAGCAGAAAATTACTTTAAAAAATTAACTCATAGAAATAAAAATTGATATTATTTAATATAGGTCTATATTTTATCTTTGCAGATCACGCAAAAGAATTTATTATAAACATTGTCATAACTTTTTTGAATAATCTCGTGATCTAACTGTTCGCCCTACTTCCTTTGACGCTGACAGAGTCAAATGAGGAACGAGTGTACTCTGGGTAGAGATTGATAAAATAGATGGTTTAAAAATTATATATTTTATTATATATACCTGTTTGTAATATAATCAATATGACAAAATGGATAGTTGATAAAGATGGCTGGTATCCATCGTAAGGTGTGCTATAATGATGTTAGTTAGATTCCCTGTACTTCCATTATCACAGACTAAGTCACACCACAAAACAAAAGTAGTCCACTGTACACTAGGTATGGTGGACCGTTAAGGCCAAAAACTCACTAAGTCACTTATCATGCCCGCTGAGTATGTGCTTCGGTCCATCTAGTTAAATATCAAATTGTGCATTGTGTTATATAGCTTAACATTTTATGGTTTTCTTTTTTTAGTTCATTAACTAAGGAATACAACAATTTTTTTTTCCACTAGTAGCTTCAAATGATATTTATATAAGCTCTGTTTAGGTGTATTTTTAAATGGATTGCAATCTATATCTTTTTTTTTATCCACTTGTCAAGTAAACCTTTTCACCACTTACTTAAAGGGAGTGGAGGCCATCTGAAAGACTTTATGTGTATCACAACATTAAAATAAATAGAAGGGTGTCGCCTGCTGTGTGCTTATAGTGTGTCGCCTGCTGTGCGAAGTAACTAACTTCAAACTATAAAGTTTGAATACACAGGCTGCAATCATTCATGAATTATTGAGCTGTTTTTTTTTAAAGTGTTAAAATTTAAGAAAATAGACATACTTCTGCATTGGATAATTGACAGGGAAGAACTGTATCAAGTTTCATGACCATAGGTCAATACTTTGCCAAGGCATGAGCTAGGTTAGGCTTCATGTTAAAGTTTTATGAAAAGGGGGCATAACTCTGCCAAAATGAAAGTCAGAGTTATTGGACAGGTGTAACGACATTCCTTCAGTTAAGATGAATACATTTTGTGAAATTCCATGAACATTATGAGGTCAAATACCTTTCAAGTTATGGCCAGTTATGAGCTTGGTCAGGTTAAAGTTTTATGAAAAAGGGCATAACTCTGCTGAAATGAAAGTCAGAGTTATTGGTCATGAGTAACAATATTTTGTGAGGTAAAATGAATAAGTGTGTGAAGCTTCATGAATATAGGTCAAAAACTTCTTAAGTTATGGCCAGTTATGAGCTTGGTTAGATTGATGGTTAAAGTTTTATGAAAGGGGGCATAACTCTGTCAAAATGAAAGTCAGAGTTATTGGTCATGGGTAACAATATTCTGTGTGGTAAGATAAATATATGTGTGAAGTTTCATGAGCATAGGTCAAATACTTCTTAAGTTATGGCTTGTTATAAGCCTGGTTAGGTTGTAGGTCAAAGTTTTATGAAAGGGACATAACTCTGTCAAAATGATAGTCAGAGTTATTGGACATGCGTAACAGCATTCCTTAGGTTAGGATGAAGGAGTGTGTGAAGTTTCATGAACATATGTTAAACGCTTTTTAAGTTATGGCCAAGGTTAGGTTGCAGATTAAAGTGTGAATGACGGACGATGACAGACAAAGTGATCCCTAAGTGTCTGCCATGCTACGCAAGTGACACAGAAACATACTGTGCCCCACTTTCATACAAAATATTAAACAATAACACTGCTAGATTGTGACTGAGTAACAGTTAAATTCAATTATGTATGACTGATAGAAAAACTAAAACATAAATACCGTATTCTATTTTATTATTGCAATTATACCTTATTCTATTTTATTATTACAATTTGTTGGACATTTAAATGGGATAATTCTATATTGCATTGATTTATACATGTATAACAAAATATTAAATCTACTTACTAAGCAATGGACATGTGAACAATACCATAGTAATTGGAAATTGAAAAGTTGTGCAAATGGAATTCGTTAATTTAACAGCGATCCACAGTAAATCACTGTAAATGATGATTAAATTCAAGTAATATGCAAACCATAAGTTACATACTTTGCAATATCATGCAATTTATCAGTGCACAAGCGTTCTCTTTTAACAATGCGGTCAACAGTTCAGTATGGCATTTTACAAATGAGGCTGACAGTTCCTATTGGTTGAGAGACACGTTTTATAAAACAAGTGGAGCACCACCAGTGATGCGAACGTCAGACTGAGACTTCAACGTTTTAACTGAAAAATCTAAGTAAAAGGGGGATAATTTAGGCAAAATACCTGACAGAGTTATGGTTATTGTCATACAACATTGTGTGTTATGATAACTAACATGTGTGCAAGTTTCAAAGCTTCCGACAGACGGAAATCATCAAACTATAAGCCTGGATTTGCTATGCAATCTGACTTAAAAAAATGATACTGTTCATCTTACAGAATTAAAGCGAAAAATTTACTGAGATTTATAGGGAAATTGGAAAATACACAGCATAAAAAATAGAAGAACCAAAAAAACTCAACTCACTGAAAACAACCAATTTCATGGTTATTATTTTTCTCTAAAGGCTATAATGCAAATGAATAAGACTAATTAAAAAACACCCGTATTGGTCTCCTAGTAGTTTTAGATATTATGTTACGATGTTATAATCAATGATGATATATTACTGGAATCTATGCACATGAATGGGAAGGTGCTCAGATTGATTGAAGTCATACAATGATGTATTATAGTTTAGTAGAGAGAGAAATATTTATTGTTGTGTGCTAATTTTTTACTTTAAAGGTATTTCTTCTACATTGATTAAATTTAATCCATAGTTAACCGTTAACCCGCTAAGCATCAATGACTATAATAGCCTTTGCGTCCTCTGTAAACCCAGATCAGCCTGCGAGTAACTTGCAGGCTGATCAGTGTTTACAATGTCTGGCTGCTGATCATTTCCCCCAAAACACCCCTTTGTCAAATAAATGGAATGGTCTTAATTCAAAGAAAGAACAGTCCATTATTTATATGTAGTGGGTTAAGGAAGGTACTGCATAAGGTTTGAATATCATTTTGCCTGTATTCCTTAGTTATAAACACACAGCATCAATTTACACAGTATACGCTCTTCCATTATCTAGGTATGTGAATTCAAACTCCTACAAACATCTTAAATAATTGTAATTCGCAAATATTTCAGTGGAAGATTTCACTGCTATACAGTGGAACAGAGAAATTCTATTGCAAATACCACTAAATTACAATGAAATACTGCTTAACATCCACTGAAATCTTGGTGTAATCTACCACTGGAGTTTCAATACATTCCGAATTCCATTGTAACCTTGGCAACATTTTCAGTTTTATATTTTCATGAATGTTTTATCTAAAACACACTTATGTTACTTTAAAAAAAAACATTTCAAAATTATTTCATATTTTTTTCCTGTGTATTTTCTCTCAAGTAAAAACAAGTAAGTTTAGTAAGACATTACAGAGATTATTCTAACAACGTTCCTCTACTGAATCCTGAATGTGTAATGCGTGGGTGTAAGGAAAGCAATTAAAAATGTTGCAAAACTCATATCTAAACAGCTGCATGTTTAATAAACCAATTTGATAAAACTGTAAAATTTCATGCAACACACAGATTCATGAAAGAAAAAACATAAACCAAAGACAGATTGACATGAAGATTTTATAAAAAAAAAACATGACAGATTTAACTATTAAATGCCATCATTATAGAAAACAATTTTTGAATAATCTGTCAAGTCTGTCTTGGGTGAAAACATTGAAACGGATTTGGCAACAGTTAACAGTTTGGTTGCTAAATGATCCAAGACCATTCTGTCTAACCAAATGCTATCTTTACCACAATAGTGGGGGTTTTCTGCATCGAATCAAACAAAAATCTCTACAAAACAGGACTTCTTTGCCTTATTTTGATTTAATGTTTTCTATTAAAATATAAATTAGTCCATCATTAGTATTGATGGTTTGCTAATTTTTTTTAATAAAATTTGCTCTAAAAAAGATAACAAATGTAAAATACATAGATTTTTCTAGATTGTTCTAGGCTTGAAATATTTCTGGAAATCTCCTATTTTGAAAAGAAATAAATTGCTTGGGTAAAGAATGTCAGATTTATCTATCATTAGAACCGTGGGCGAAAACTACCCATATTTCCATTTGTCACTTTAAACCATGTGTTGCCAAAACCTGCGTGCATCAAAAATAAATAACGTTCGTAGAGTGATGGTGACTATACCTTGTTTTCCTCATGTCGTTTAGCCATTTCTAACTGCCTTCTCTGTTGTAACCATTTGTCCTGGTACTTATGCTCCAACAGGTCAAATATAGGAGTTGATGGCCTGTAATGGACACATAAAAGGTGTATTATTACGTGGTCCAAGTATTAACTTTCATACCCCATCCAACCCCTTCTCCAAGAAGCAAAAATGGGGTTGGCTGGGGTATGAAATAAAACCTTAATTTTGGCTTAACTAGTTTGCATATTGAAACATTAAAACATTTAATAGGGAATTTTCAAGAGGTCATCATTTTTTATTTCAGTAAAAAAGGTTTTTAAATATGTTTATTGTCGAAATATCCGTTATAAAATCCTGGTAATATAAGCTTTCCAATCGCTTAATGGAATTAAGGCGGGACCACGTAATGATTTATATGTGTTCCAATATTATAAGTTATTGGGTTTGTTACTGTCCCTCCTACAGAAATATGTGGGGTCAGTAAGATGTATAGGGGGCGAGGCAATAGCCGAGTCCCCCAATATATCTGAGTGGCCCCACATATTTCTGTAAGGGGTCAGTTATAAACCAAATAACTGATTGCATCGAGAACCTTTTTTAAGGCAAACACCGATATTTAACCCATTTTAATGGAACGTCAACATCATTGAGACGTTCGCGCAATTTGACGTCAGAACGTTGACGTCACAATCGATATAGTTTAAAAACATTATTTAAAAAAAAAAATCACCACCTGTTATATCTGAGCTTGTGCTCTTGGGATTTAATGCAAAGTTGACGGCAATATTATACACTTATACTCCATATAAAGTCTGTATTATATTTGTTAAGGTTGAAAATAAATGTAATGTGGATTTAAAGTATAATCAAATATACCACATACCTGGTAGAAATTCCAAACACCATGGAAGGAGGTATTCTACGCGTTCTATTTTTCTGACCCTCTCCACTCTGACTTTTACGGACGACGTTGTGTGTGGCTCGGAATTCATACTGATCATTGGCTCTGACTAGACCTGTGGCAAAATAGAATAAATGTAATAGTTTAGTGGAAACAATTGTGTCGCGAAAACATTCGGCCGTTTTTGACCCATTTGCAACATCTCGATCAATTTACTGAATCATATCTCGAATGTATTTAGAAGGAGCCCACAGAAGTAATGTCATACTAGCATGGTGAAACCCTAGGTTCCCGCCAAAAGAAATTTGCTGTCAAAATCAGTATTGATTTAATTTCGTTTATTTTCCTATCAAAATTAAGGCAATCACACTCCTTAAATTTGTTGACATTGTTATTCCTAAGATCAAAAATATTATCATCAAAGTTTTGCAAAGTCATTTAGCAGACTGTTCTAGATATAGTCTATTTACATGAAAGCGCTGATATCGCCTTCATCTGCATTGTAAATTTAACAAACCTCTAATGCAATGTGTGCCTTAAGGGTGCCCTCTGGTGAATATCAATATAACAAGAATATTTAATTTCCCTGTTTTTTATGAAGACTAACATATTACTAGTTAGTTTCTGGAAAAATAATGATGTGTTGGGGATTTAACTTTTTAGCAATATTAATCTTTAGTAATACACCCCCGAAGTCCAAAGTGGGGTTTTAAATTCAGAAATCACCCAATATTTTAGATAAAAAAAAAAGCAAATGAAAAAAAAGTTATGAGAAGCTAAACAGGTATCAGTATCAATACAAAAGTAAGAAAACCCTTTTAAAAAATGATAAAAATATGAGAAATCTTTGAAGTTTTCAATTTCAGCACATCTTCTAATGAAAAAAAAATCACAGAAAATTGCATTTTTGGGCAAATTTTGGACAAATTTTGGACAAGACAAACTTATAGAAATAATACCAAGAAATTTGTAATAAACTGGTGTATAATAGAGAATTATAAGGTTATCAAATACATGTGATTAAAAGTATAGGCTGGTGTTCATCTAAAAGAGTTAACAATTAAACATGTTAACGAACCATCATTTTATTACAGAAAAAGATAGATATAAAATTATGTGCTTTGGTTTTATTTATTATATCAAAAGTCATTTAAATGACTGGCATACATACACCTGATATATATACAAACATCACATCTAACTGAAGTACAAACAGTGTATCAGTATATAATATACACAATATGACCAAAATACGTTAAAAGAGATGTTGATTTACCCCACCCGCTTCATTTTTTATGCTATATTATAACCGACTGTTGTATTAGCTTGTGTATACTGAAAATAGCATCTGCCATGTTAGAATTAAAATTAATGTAAACACAATGTTACATCAAATCCAAATAATCTATCCAATAGTTTGTCAATCAGAAGCATGTCATGTTTTCAGCCCTGATGATATAATTCCTGCCCATATATGATCTTAAAACTGTGGAAATTTGTGCGATATACCATTATTATGAATAGATTAAACCCTAAGCCTGGTATGTCGCACAATATACCAAAGTTTAGAGATTCAGATGTGTAGGAATTATATCTCGAGGCTAAAGCCCTCGGGCATATATAAGAATCTATTATTATCAAACCTACATCAATGTGTGGGGTTCATGATTGTGAACATGTATACTAAGTATCAAGGATGTATGACCATGGATATACAGGTACTATGGTATGACTAATGATTTTGGAACATCTTCCCACTTTTTACAACATCCACATGCGCGTTGCGCGAAAATATGCGCTTATCACACTAATTCGTCACCAGAGGGCACCCTTAAGAAGTTATATTGATTATAAGGCATTTAAGAGGAAAAGGAAAATGTAATATTAAAGTGTAAATTGCATTTTTGATATTATCTGAGTAGTAAGATTATGTAAAGTAAGCAACGTGCTTCATTACTAGCCCCTTGACTTCTGACCATAGTGATCCGTCAAAATACATACGAGGTGTTACTCGGAACAAAGTCAGCATTTGTACGAATATTTTTACACTTTAATACTATATTTCTGTCTAACTTTGGAATTTAGTCCAGCAGTCCAAAGTCTTTACGATATGAATTCAGCATCTAGCAGAAATTATAAACCACTCCCAATGCTTGCCAGCCGAACATCATCTATTTTTTATATTAAATTTACAATTATAAAAAAAAAATCAGTTAATGTATGCTTTTAATGTTATATAAATTTAATATAAAAATCACATTGATAGTCATGTATAAATTTATAAAAATTATAATTAAAATTTGAAACTAAAAAGTCTGTGATACCCATAATATGAGGATGTAACCTCACCTCCCCCACGAGTACTGAATACTCCTTATTTTAGAGACCTAGTACTGAATACTATTTAGCTCCGGACAAAAATTCTAAGTATAAAATTACAAAGGGGAATAACTCTAATTTGAATGATGACCTAAAACACCTAAGAGCCAGTATCTGCTAGAGGAATGAAGGCCCGATTATCAAAATTAGACCTTTACTTACATTTTATGATTTTTTTGTACATATTTGGTTTTAAAAATACATTTTATGAGTACTAAATACTGAATAGTGTGTTGTGCGAGTACTGCGTACCAGGCTCGTGCATACTGAATACCGCCTAAAACGCCCTGAATACTGCGTACTAAAAGAGGGGGGTTCAGCCTCATAATATGATCAAAATCAGGAACATATAATTAATAAAGTATAATCTCGTTCATCCATTAATATTTATAAATGCCAGGATATCAACCAAAATATGTTAATGTTGTGTGTTATTTCACATGATAAGTCTTTCGATGGTTAGGTACTCTATCTTGCATAAGTGCTTATTAATTATTGAATTAATTAAACGAGTTGGCAAATTTGACTTGCCACTTGTATATTATGATATTTATTTCATGGCTTTATTACACTCCCAATATTATTTAGTCAGTTGTATGTGATACAGATGATAATAATAGAATATTATAACAAAAGCAAGGGGCAGAAATATTTTAGTCATCATTTCAGTGACATTCCATCTCGAGAACAAAAACATGCCAAATCTCTACTTAATTATTTTAATAAACAAAGGTAATCAGTTTAATTTAAACTGTTAATTACAGTTTATAACTGTTAATTACAGTTTGTATATGTTTTAAATAAAGATTATGCACATTGTTGAACTTTCTCAGCAATTGATGTTGAAGTATTTTTATACTGACAGACATTGTTACTCAAGGTCAACCCAAACATCATTACTCACGGTCAAACCATACATCATTACTCAAGGTCAAACCCATACATCATTATTCATGGTCAAACCATACATCATTACTCAAGGTCAATTGAATTGAATTGGATTTTATAGTCGCAACAACAGCTAAGGTCATATGGCGACTTTCCAGCTTCCATTGGTGGAGGAAGACCCCAGGTGCCCCTCCAGGCAATTTTCGTGCAAGGACGGGCACCTAGGTAGAACCACTGACGTTCCGCAAGCCAGCTGGATAGCTTCCTCACATAAAGATTCCTAGGCCCCTGAGGGATCTATCCTACAGCGGTGAGGGGCGAGTGATTTCAAGTCAGAGACGTTAACCACTCGACCACGGACGCCCCTACTCAAGGTCAAACCCATACATCATTACTCAAGGTCAAACTGTACATCATTACTCAAGGTCAAACCATACATTATTACTCGAGGTCAAACTGTACATCATTACTCAAAGTCAAACTGTACATGATTACTCAAGGTCAAACTGTACATTATTACTCGAGGTCAAACTGTACATCATTACTCAAAGTCAAACTGTACATGATTACTCAAGGTCAAACTGTACATGATTACTCAAAGTTAAACTGTACATCATTACTCAAGGTCAAACTGTACATGATTACTCAAGGTCAAACCATATATCATCACTCGAGGTCAAACTGTACATCATTACTCAAGGAAAAACCAAACATCACTACTCAAGGTCAAACTATACATTATTACTCAAGGCCAAACCATACATTATTACTCATTGCTAAACAATACATCATTACTCAAGGTTAAACCAAACATCATTACTCACGGTCAAACCATACATCATTACTCAAGGTCAAACTGTACATCATTACTCAAGGTTAAACTGTACATCATTACTCGAGGTCAAACCATACATCATTACTTGAGGTCAAACTGTACATCATTACTCAAGGTAAAACCAAACATCATTACTCAAGGTCAAACTATACATTATTACTCAAGGCCAAACCATACATTATTACTCAAGGCCAAACCATACATCATTACTCAAGGTCAAACCATACATCATTACTCAAAGTCAAACTGTACATCATTACCCAAGGTCAAACTGTACATCATTACTCGAGGTCAAACCATACATCATTACTTGAGGTCAAACTGTACATCATTACTCAAGGTAAAACCAAACATCATTACTCAATGTCAAACTATACATTATTACTCAAGGCCAAACCATACATCATTACTCAAGGTCAAACCAAACATCATTACTCAAGGTCAAACCAAACATCATCACTCCAGGTCAAACCATACATCTTTGTTTCGATCCCTGCCATGACTGTTTGAGTTGTGTCCATGAGAAATACACTTTAACTGCATTTGCCTAGTACTGGTTTTACCAAGGAAGACATGGAGAGAGTGATTAAAATAAGTTCAGAGAGCTTTCGTTACAATCGATGAAAAAATATATAAGATTAAACTAAACCATCATTACTCAAGAGCAAACCCAACTTACAGAAGGTCAAACCATACATCATTACTCAAGGCCAAAGCACATCAAACACACTAATAACACAAACATTTTATTCATGCATTATTTTACACACAGTATGTTAAAACATGGAAAAACTACCTGCTGAGACTGCGGCTTTGTTAAGGGACATAAAATCTCTCTCTTGGTCTTTCTCTTTCCTTTTAAATGGTAAATTTGTTGATGTCAAGGCCGGCCAACCATGAAGTGCTGAAAGTAAAAACAAAATTAATTATTACTAAAATGTGGTTCAGAAAAAAATATGATAATACCCTATTTTTTTCAAATAAATTCCTGGGTGTTTATTAGAATCATGAAAGTTTCAGAGGTTGGGGAGGAGTAATTAGTGTTCTCACAGGGGAGGAGTAATTATTGTTCTCATAAAGTACTGCATAATCCCTAATAATCGCCCCTCCCCTAGTAAACGACCTCACTTTTTTCAGAAATAATTATTCAAAAGATGCAAGTTAATCTGTTTCATTCACAATGGAACACACAAATCACGAGTAAACTTAAAATCCGATGCATTAATTGACCGACATGCAGACTTTGGTTTTCTTGATAAATAAAATTATTAAATAATGTCTGATTTAAAAGTTAAATTAAGTGTTTTTGGCCTCAAATAAACGCCCCCTTTTTCAAAAATGTTATGCCCCTGGTGGCGTTTATTAGGGATTATATGCTATTTTCCACACACATCATATTATGGTTCGTGTGAATTTTGAAATGGTGTAATACATTTACATTCACTTAATACTTTCTGTTACAAAAAAAACAACGTCTCTTTGTTGATTTAAACTCCGGAAGAGGTTTAGTAAATTTACCACCAAGCTCTAAAAATGTGAATCGATTCTTAAATACTGGTAATTAACTTTACACTGTGAACTGATAATTCTGTTAAAATGTAATTTTTGTACCAAAAGTATGAATTACTTTTACTTTGCAAGCAATGAATAATCTCCCTTTAAATATTTTCAATGCCAACAAGTTACGTTCACATTCCACTAATTTGTTTTTATTGTTGATATTGAAACTACATGATTAGCACTACAAAAATCTAATAAAAAGTTTTAAAAAATACCATCAGTGGATCCACCATCAAACTTTTCATTTGGTCTACCGTATGTATAACCGGCTGGGATAATGACACCACGGCGTTTAGGCCTTCCCAATTCAGTCTGCAATTAAAAACAACAACTGTAAGTGGTTTAAGGTTTTAAATGCAAATACAGTTCTAACAATACAAACATTCCTTTTTCATCAAAACTGTGGTAGGTTGGAATCAACTAGAGGACTTGCGCAAATAAGCAAACAGGGTGTGCAAAATAACTGGCTAACCCTGCTGCATGGTTGGCTGGCTAATACACAGAGTGCATCGGTTGAAAAACTAACTTAACAAACAGATTTTAGTCCGCCCTCTCGATTTCCAATGATTAAGTAACATACACACTCTCTCTTAGTAATTAAGACACTGTCACAGTAATGGGGTCTTACTTCAACTTACTAAGGACACTTACTAAAGAAATTACTTTTCATAAATTCTTCCACTTACAATCATATCATGGGTCATCGCGCAGAGTTGCTTATATTTACTTTGATTTAAAAAAAACGTTATTAACACAAAATGAGATATCAATGTTTTTATAGTAATATTACGGATCATTAAGTCGGACTGAAACAGTCAAACATGCTATTTGCTATCTATGGAATATTTTTTATTCAGAATTATTCAGAAATATTCAAGGGATGACTGAAAACATTACACAATTTTCTTATACAGTAACACATTAAGTTAACATATTTAACAATCATGTTGTTGTTTTTAAACTTTTGGCATCTCTATGTAACTGACAAGGGTATACTTGCTAAAATTCAGTTATGAACGTGAGGATATAAAGCTTTTATTCAGTTGAAATATGGTGGTTGTTTAGGCAGGAATTGTGTAACACATGCATTCAGACTTTGAGAAACTAGTTAAATAAATTGTTTTGCACACTCTAAATACTCTTCAAACAGCTCTAAGGTAGTACCTACAATATAAAAAGTAGAAGATCTACGCTTCTCTCGTCAAGCTACTCGGCAGCTGCAGTGCAGACTAGAAAAACTTCAATCTCTGAGCTTGTAAAATAGCCAAATCGAAATATTTAACACTCAAATACAGAAAGCAAGAGAGTATCCACATCCTCATCTATAAATCGAGATAGCTTTCAAAAAAGTACTTATTATCTTATCAGTTCATCAAGATATAACATATCGGGATACTTTCGCGAAAACACATCACACTTCGACGAATCTGAATGTTTTTCTTACCCGTAGTAGCAGTTCGTTCTGTAACATTGTTTCTCTATTTGCCCCCAATTCTCCCGTTGCTGTATAAGCAAACGGGTTTTGGAAAGTCATTGTCTCTGTTGCCATTTTTTTGTATTTCCCCTTTAAATGATCACCGATGTTTTGAATCCGCGATCTACCTCTACGGGAAATAAGAGTCTAAATCTCCTTGGCGACAATAATCAATATGTCACGTGACTATGACTGGTCCCACGACTACAATTACTTCTGATATAATGTCGTTGAAAGATACTGTACGCAGTCTATACACGGCGCCCCCTGTCTGGAACAACGGGTAGTAACTATGAAAATCAATAACAAAATAAGTTATTACTGAGTTATTTACCTTTTTGTCTGTGTATTTGTGTTCAAGAAGCGCAAAAACGGGAGTCCAAGGCCTGTTCAAAGAAAAAAAAACGCTGTTAGTTTACATGTCACAGTGCAAGACAAATGTGCAGTCGTTTTTTATTAATCCTCGGCCTATATAACCAGTGAATTAGTTCACTGATATAACACATTTCTACATTGCTTGCACAAAAATGTGCAAAGAATTATCAGTTAATTATATATATTTGAATAGTTCAAGGGAAATTGTCTATTCCTTTTAAAGTTGATTGTATCAGGGCATTATATTTCAATTTTCACCCCAGATTGTATGTCGGAGCTGCGGTGGCCGAGTGGTTAGCATACTTGACTCATGGTCGGGTTCGATTCCCTGTGGGGTCACGTTCGTAGCATCTTACTCGGGCAAGATACTGTGAAAGTATATTTGCCATCCTTCGGATGGGATGTAAAGCCGTCGGTCCTGCGTGCAGGGAGAGCAATACCACGTGCACGTTAAAGACCTCACCTAACTTCTATGTTAATCAGTGACACAAACAGCTCGTAAATCTATGGGTGCCATTTTACTTTTTAATACAATTTTGAAATATCACATATTCGAATATCTCCTATTCTGCCTGATACCACATATTCGTTTCACGTATTCGAATATGTGATATCGAGAGTTTTTCAATCTACCTCAGTTTTAACACAGACCATAGATCTACATACTAGACAGGGTACCTGTATATCCATGCACAGACCTAATAACAAAACATATTTATTAATATGCCTGTGGTTTTAATGAATTCGTTTAATACTTTCTACTTATACCGCACACAATCAGGTTTGATTATCACGGAAGCCTCGTTTCAGGGGAAGGATTTATATGGGGTGCCGTTTTATTTTTTAATACCATTTTAAGATATCACGTATTCGAATATGTCATATCGCCAATTTGAATATGTGATATCGTTTCTGAATACGTGATATCACGTATTAAAATGCGTGATATCACGTATTCAGAATTGAAATGGTGATATCACATAGTCAATAAACGTGATATCACGTATAAAGCAGATCTGAAATTGATCTGGAAAAAAATATGGGTGTCAATCGATATACGAATAAACCCATCATGTATTTTTTTCATATTCACTTTGCATTTGCACACAACTGGGATGAAAACTGATATAGGGCCTTGTACACAACTAGACACCGTGAGATTTATTCATTGTTACCTAAATAGTTTTGTTTGGAAACTAAAAGACTCTTTTAAATGTTTGTTGTATCCTATGATGTTATTAATTAAATGATTTTATATTGGCCCAGTTTTTGGTCCAATGACTGCCATATTGGCCAAAGGCCGCGGCCAATATGACAGTCCGATGACCAATAATTCTGACATGTGAAAACAGTTAGTAAATGACAATTTTATTGATTAACTTCCACTACAGTAGAATGTTATTTTATTAAAATTATTTGTACTGGCGAATTCCTTCATATTCGCTTTATTTTTTCATATTGGCTGACTTCGGGGAGGTATAGGCCGAGTTTGCGTGGCTGCATTATGTGGCTAATACAGTTTAGTTAATTAATATTAATTAGTATGATGCTTTAAATGTCATTAAAGTAAAGCTCTTTATTTCGTTTGCCTACATTATATGAGAGATTTCGTTTCCCTGCATTTATATGAGATATTTTGTTTCCCTGCATCATATGAGAGATTTAGTTTCCCCGAATTATATGAGAGATTTCGTTTCCCTGCATTTATATGAGAGATTTCGTTCCCCTGAATTTATATGAGAGATTTCTTTCCCTGTATCAATTTTCATATGAGAGATTTCGTTTCCCTACATTACTCGTATATGTCATAATATGAGAGATTTCGTTTCCCTGCGTTATATGATAAATTTCGTTTCCCTACATTACTCGTATATGAGAGATTTTGTTCCCTGCATTATATGAGGGATTTCGATTTCCTGCATTATATGAGAGAAATATACATATATTTTCTCTGGGACTGATGCTGCTTTATGGCTTTTTATATTATACATTCATATTTCGTGATAAATGTACACTTTATTTGAATTATATGTGCAAGTCATAGCAATATAAACTCCTTTAATATAAATATTCATGAGATAGTAACACAAAACAACTGAGAGGTTGATTTTTCCACACCTAACTGTTAACATTTCAATTTCAATTCAATTATTTTATTCAGCATAAACATCATACAATGTTCATCGCCTACTACGATAAACAATAATTAAATCGAAGGTAATATGCAGTTTACCTTAAGGCATATGCATATTTATATGATAATGAATAAACACCGCAATGGGACCCAGTGGAAGAAACAAACACAAACATAAGCTAACATTATCAGACGCGGTTTTACGAGAGGTATTATAAGGTGCCTCCTAGCACATGCTTAACCCCTAACCGAACATATCTATAATGGATGTTTCTTTCTTTGAATTAAGACCAGTCCATTTATGTGACAAAGTGGTGTTTTGGGGGGAAATGACTGATTCGCAGTCGGACATTGTAAACCTTGTTCAGACTGAGAGTACTCACTCCCACCACACACCCCACCCCACTCCAATCTAGTGCCAGTGTACAAAATATAACCTGGAGTTAAAACGGTTTACAATGGACGCAAAGGCTGTTACAGTCGTGCTTAGCAAGTTAATGGTTAAAGAACTACTGTTAATCCACACTGATTGGGAATGAAGATAAGTAACATGAAACTGATCCACATTATGAAGGTTTTTATTTGTATTTGGATTGACACCAGTCACTCTTCCAGGTCGTCCTCAGTTCCAAAGGTCAAACTGATACTGGATTAATATTTATATCATGTACTGGGAAACGTTAATTAATTAATTAATTAATTAACAAACTAGAGTTAGAAGAGAACGAGTAAAAGAGCATGCTATTCAGTGTTACCTGGTAACTTCTCCGTATACTTTCGTGGGATGTTCCATACTTGTACGTCCATTTCTGTTTACTTCGCTTTTCATACTGCTGTAGTCAGTGTATTCATTCCAATCATCGAACATTGTACCATTTGTATTTCCACTTTCTCTAATATTCCGTATTCCCCCGTGTTCAAATCCGTTGCTATCGAAGTGTTCTCTGTTGCTGCTTTTAAGCTTTTCACGAGGACTCCCATGTTTTGTCGATGCCATTGTATTACCAGTTTTGTTGTAAGTGTCTATGTCCGCATCAATTTCATCAAAATCCTTTTTCCATAAATGTGGTTTGAACTCATTCAATCCATTGTTTGATACCAGACAAGCTCCTGCCATGTGTTCACTTAAGGAATGCGCACAGGACCGATTAAAATGCTAATTAGTGCACCACCCAAAGTCGATTATCTCGAGTAATTAAATGAAACGATTTGGTTTCAATAGCCGTGTGCTCAAATGTTCAACATCTTTTCATTCTACACAACGTCTAAGTTCTCTTTATACATACACACACGCGCGCGTCCACATCAGTTTCCTTCTACTTGTTTTTATTAACTTGAATACCTAATACACACTAAACAATAAACGAGTAATGTATAACACTTTGTTACACTAGCAACCATTTTAGATCAATTAGGTAACTTATACTTTAAAAATCAGATGTATCTAACCATAACTTTATACATAACTAATTCATATACAAAGCTATAGGGTAAGTTATGTTACACTGGTACAGAGTCAATTGCCAATCAAAATTGTTTGGGAGTTCATTTGAATTTGATACCAGGTACGAGCCAGGAAGGGTTAGATTGCGGATGGGGGTGGGGGTTGCGGGTTTGGGGGTTGGGAAAGGACTGTATTTCTATCCGTTCTATCGCTCTTCCTTAACACATGATCATATGAAATCGAGAATTTTACCTACGTATCCGTCCGCTCCCACTCACCACCCCATCCCTCCCCCCACACACACCCAATGGCCACCACCATCACCACTAGCCATAACCTACACGGTCTCTCTCAAAATGTATTTACATTTTTGAGTTCTCTTATTAAACGTATACAATGGCATATGCATTTTACAATATGGCAAATACAATGAAACTAAATACATTTTATATATTATTTGCGAAAACAGTTCTAGATCCGCCCCTACGAACTTATACTGATTTCGATCCCAATCCTTTCAATTTTACAATTTATAATAAAATACAATTAAGTTTACATCGTTCATTAAATCATGTTAAAATAATCAATAATTTATTCAAACCATGATATATCGCGTGCTGTAGGTATTTGTCAAAACATAGTGAAAAGGTTGTTTGTTTTCTTCACAACACAATGCATTCACACATTTAAACCAATGTATACAAAAATACAAGACCGACATAATAAATGATTATAGAAAGGCAATCGTGTAATATGATATATTGCGATGGCCCAACACAAAGGGCTCGTTGCTATAAAACATATGTACACTTTGTTTTCATTTAACTGCGATGAGATATTAAAAAGTTCCGACAGGGGGTATTCTGTACTGGTTCTACTCAGGGAAAATGGGGTGGTCTGCCTTGACAACAAAACAATCGATCGTAATATATGGCCTAACATGTGCTAAAACGAAGTAAACAAACAAACAAACAAACGTTCCACAGTTGTATAGACTATGCTGTCAAGGTTTGTAAGAAGTAAATGTTCACGCACGCACGCACGCACAAACCGACCGACCGTAACAAGTTTGTATAAAAGTCCTCAATGATATGCTTGTCACACAAAACCCTATCTCCAGTTACGTTCTTGCCACTAAACGTCCCCAATGATATGTTTGTCATACAATCCCCTATCCCCATTGTTTGTCATACAAATCCCTATCCCCAGCTACATGCTTGACACTGAAAGTCCCAATGATATGTTTGTCATACAAACCCTTATCCCCAGTCACATGCTTGTCCCTGAAAGTCTCCCAATGATATGTTTGTCATACAAAACCCTATCCCCATTTATATGCTTGTTATTGAAAGTCCCCAATGATATGTTTGTCAAACAAAACCATATACCCAGTTACATGCTTCTAAAGGAAAGTCTCCAATGATATGTTTGTCACACAAAAACCAGTTATACGTTTGTTACTTAAAGTCCCCAATGATATGTTTGTCATACAAACCCCTATCCCCAGTTACATGCATGTAATTGAAAGTCTCCAATGATATGTTTGTCACACAAACCCCTATCACCAGTTACATGCTTGTAATTGAAAGTCCCCAATGATATGTTTGTCACACAAACCCCTATCCCCAGTTACATGCTTGTAATTGAAAGTCCATAAAGACATGTTTGTCACACAAACCCCTATGCCCAGTTACATGCATGATACTTAAAGTCTCCAATGATATGTTTGTCATACACACCCCTATCCCCAGTTACATGCTTGTAATTGAACGTCTCTAATGATATATCTGTCACACAAACGCTTATCCCCAGTTACATGCATGATACTTAAAGTCCCCAATGATATGAATGTCACACAAACCCCTATCCGCAGTTACATGCCTGTAATTGAAAGTCCCCAATGATATGTTTGTCACACAAACCACTATCCCCAGTTATATGCTTGTAATTGAAAGTCCCCAATGATTTGTTTGTCACACAAACGCCTATCCCCAGTTACATGCTTGTAATTGAAAGTCCCCAATGATGTGTTTGTCACACAAACCCCTATCCCCAGTTACATGCTTGTAATTGAAAGTCCCAATTGATGTGTTTGTCACACAAACGCCTATCCCCAGTTACATGCTTGTAATTGAAAGTCCCCAATGATTTGTTTGTCCCACAAACCCCTATCCCCAGTTACATGCATGATACTTAAAGTCCCCAATGATATGTTTGTCATACAAACCCCTATCCCCAGTTACATGCTTGTAATTGAAAGTCCCCAATGATGTGTTTGTCACACAAACGCCTATCCCCAGTTACATGCTTGTAATTGAAAGTCCCCAATGATGTGTTTGTCACACATACCCCTATCCCCAGTTACATGCTTGTAATTGACAGTCCCCAATGATATGTTTGTCACACAAACCCCTATCCCCAGTTATATGCTTGTAATTGAAAGTCCCCAATGATTTGTTTGTCACACAAACGCCTATCCCCAGTTACATGCTTGTAATTGAAAGTCCCCAATGATGTGTTTGTCACACATACCCCTATCCCCAGTTACATGCTTGTAATTGAAAGTCCCCAATAAAATGTTTGTCACACAAACCCCTATCCCCAGTTACATGCTTGTAATTGAATGTCTCCAATGATATGTTTGTCACAAAAATCCCTATCCCCAGTTACATGCTTGTAATTGAAAGTCTCCAATGATATGTTTGTTACACAAACCCCTATCCCCAGTTACATGCATGATACTTAAAGTCCCCAATGATATGTTTGTCATACAAACCCTTATCCCCAGTTACACGCTTATAATTGAAAGTCCCCAATGATATGTTTTTCACACAAAACCCTATCCCCAGTTACATGCTTGTAATTGAAAGTCTCCAATGATATGTTTGTCACACAAACTCCTATCTCCAGTTACATGCATGATACTTAAAGTCCCCAGTGATATGTTTGCCATACTTACCCTTATCCCCAGTTACATGCTTGTAATTGAAAGTCCCCAATGATAAGTTTGTCACACAAACCCCTATCCCCAGTTACATGCTTGTTATTGAAAGTCTCCAATGATATGTTTGTCACGCAAACCCCTATCCCCAGTTACCTGCATGATACTTAAAGTCCCCAATGATATGTTTGTCATACAAACCCCTATCCCCAGTTACATGCTTGTAATTGAAAGTCTCCAATGATATGTTTGTCACACAAACCCCTATCCCCAGTTACATGCTTGTAATTGAAAGTCTCCAATGATATGTATGTCACACAAACCTCTATCCCCAGTAACATGCATGCTACTTTAAGTCCCCAATGATATGTTTGTCATACAAACCCTTATCCCCAGTTACATGCTTGTAATTGAAAGTCCCCAATGATATGTTTGTCACACAAACCGCTATCCCCAGTTACATGCTTGTTATTGAAAGTCTCCAGTGATATGTTTGTCACATGAACTCCTATCCCTAGTTAAATGCATGATACTTAAAGTTCCCTATGATATGTTTGTCATACAAATCCTTATCCCCAGTTACATGCTTGTAATTGAAAGTCCCCAATGATATGTTTGTCACAACAACTCCTATCCCCAGTTACATGCTTGTAATTGAAAGTCTCCAATGATATGTTTGTCACACATACCCCTATCCCCAGTTACATGCATGATACTTAAAGTCCCCAATGATATGTTTGTCATACAAACCCCTTCTCCAGTTACATGCTTGTAATTGAAAGTCCCCAATGATATGGTTGTCACACAAACCCCTATCCCCAGTTATATGCTTGTAATTGAAAGTCGCCAATGATATGTTTGTCACACAAACGCCTATCCCCAGTTACATGCTTGTAATTGAAAGTCCCCAATGATGTGTTTGTCACACAAATCCCTATCCCCAGTTACATGCTTGTAATTGAAAGTCCCCAATGATGTGTTTGTCACACATACCCCTATCCCCAGTAACATGCTTGTAATTGAAAGTCCCCAATGATATGCTTGTCACACAAACCCCTATACCCAGTTACATGCTTGTAATTGAAAGTCCCCAATGATGTGTTTGTCACACAAACGCCTATCCCTAGTTACATGACTGTAATTGGAAGTCCCCAATGATATGTTTGTCACACAAGAAATATAAAATGATCGGACAGGGAAAGTAGCATTCAAGGAGGACAGTAAACCACAAAACACAGAAACAAACACGCAAACAGACAAACAAGAAGGCAAAAGCAATAATAAATGCAAACGACATCACAAACACAAAAAGGGTTGACAATAGGGCTACGGGCTTGGAACAAACCACTTTCCCCAGTTACATGCTTGTAATTGAAAGTCTCCAATGATATGTTTGTCACACAAACCCCTATCCCCAGTTACATGCTTGTAATTGAAAGTCTCCAATGATATGTTTGTCACACAAACCCCTATTCCCAGTTACATGCATGATACTTAAATTCCCCAATGATATGTTTGTCATACAAACCCTTATCCCCAGTTACACGCTTGTAATTGAAAGTCCCCAATGATATGTTTGTCACACAAACCCCTATCCCCAGTTACATGCTTGTAATTGAAAGTCCCCAATGATATGTTTGTCACACAAACCCCTATCCTCAGTAACATGCATGATACCTAAAGTCTCCAATGATATGTGTGTCATACAAACCCCTATCCCCAGTTACATGCTTGTAATAGAAAGTCTCCAATGATATGTTTGTCACACAAACCCTTATCCCCAGTTACATGCATGATACTTAAAGTCCCCAATGATATGTTTGTCACACAAACCTCTATCCCCAGTTACATGCTTGTAATTGAAAGTCTCCAATGATATGTTTGTCACACAAACCCCTATTCCCAGTTACATGCTTGTAATTGAAAGTCCCCAATGATATGTTTGTCACACAAACCCCTATCCATAGTTACATGCTTGTAATTGAAATTCCCCAATGATATATTTGTCACACAAACCCCTATGCCCAGTTACATGCTTGTAATTGAAAGTCGCCAATGATATGTTTGTCACACAAACCCCTATCCCTAGTTACATGCTTGTAATTGAAAGTCTCCAATGATATGTTTGTCACACAAACCCCTATCCCCAGTTACATGCATGATACTTAAAGTCCCCAATGATATGTTTGTCATACAAACCCTTATCCTCAGTTACATGCTTGTAATTGAAAGTCCCCAATGATATGTTTGTCACACAAACCCCTATCCCCAGTTACAAGCTTGTAATTAAAAGTCTCCAATGATATGTTTGTCACACAAACTCCTATCCCTAGTTATATGCATGATACTTAATGTCCCCAATGATATGTTTGTCATAAAAATCCTTATCCCCAGTTACATGCTTGTAATTGAAAGTCTCCAATGATAGGTTTGTCACACATACCCCTATCCCCAGTTACATGCATGATACTTAAAGTCCCCAATGATATGTTTGTCATACAAACCCCTATCCACTGTTACATGCTTGTAATTGAAAGTCACCAATGATATGTCTGTCACACAAACCCCTATCTCCAGTTATATGCTTGTAATTGAAAGTCCCCAATGATATGTTTGTCACACAAACGCCTATCCCCAGTTACATGCTTGTAATTGAAAGTCCCCAATGATGTGTTTGTCACACAAACTCCTATCCCCAGTTACATGCTTGTAATTGAAAATCCCCAATGATATGTTTGTCTCACAAACCCCTATCCCCAGTTACAATCTTGTAATTGAAAGTCTCCAATGATATGTTTGTCACACAAACTCCTATCCCTAGTTATATGCATATTACTTAAAGTCCCCAATGATATGTTTGTCATACAAACCCTTATCCCCAGTTACATGCTTGTTATTGAAAGTCCAAAATGATATGTTTGTCACACAAACCCCTATCCCCAGTTACATGTTTATAATTGAAAGACTCCAATGATACGTTTGTCACACAAACTCCTATCCCTAGTTACATGCATGATACTTAAAGTCCCCAATGATATGTTTGTCATACAAATCCTTATCCCCAGTTACATGCTTGTAATTGAAAGTCCCCAATGATTTGTTTGTCAACACAAACCCTTATCCCCAGTTACATGCTTGTAACTGAAAGTCCCAATGATATGTTTGTCACTAAAACCCCTATCCTCAGTTACATGCATGATACTTAAAGTCCCCAATGATTTGTTTGTCAACACAAACCCTTATCCCCAGTTACATGCTTGTAACTGAAAGTCCCCATTGATATGTTTGTCATACAAACCCCTATCCTCAGTTACATGCATGATACTTAAAGTCTCCAATGATATGTGTGTCATACAGAACCCTATCCCCAGTTACATGCCTGTAATTGAAAGTCTCCCATGATATGTTTGTCACACAAACCCTTATCCCCAGTTACATGCATGATACTTAAAGTCCCCAATGATATGTTTGTCACACAAACCTCTATCCCCAGTTAAATGCTTGTAATTGAAAGTCCCCAATGATATGTTTGTCACACAAACCCCTATCCCCAGTTACATGCTTGTAATTGAAAGTCCCCAATGATATGTTTGTCACACAAACCCCTATCCCTAGTTACATGCTTGTAATTGAAAGTCCCCAATGATATGTTTGTCAGACAAACCCCTATCCCCAATTACATGCTTGTAATTGAAAGTTCCCAATGATATGTTTGTCACACAAACCCCTATCCCCAGTAACAAGCTTGTAATTGAAACACTCCAATGATATGTTTGTCACACAAAACCCTATCCCCAGTTACATGCATGATACTTAAAGTCCCCAATGATATGTTTGTCATACAAACCCTTATCCTCAGTTACATGCTTGTAATTGAAAGTCCCCAATGATATGTTTGTCACACAAACCCCTATCCCCAGTTACATGTTTATAATTGAAAGTCTCCAATGATATGTTTGTCATACAAACCCCTATCCCCATTTACATGCTTGTAATTGAAAGTCTCCAATGATATGTTTGTCACACAAACCCCTATCCCCAGTTACATGCTTGTAATTGAAAGTCTCCAATGATACGTTTGTCACACAAACCCCTATCCCCAGTTAAATGCTTGTAATTGAATGTCTCCAATGATATGTTTCTCACACAAACCCCTATCCCAGGTTACAAGCAAGATACTTAAAGTCCCAAATGATGTGTTTGTCATACAAACCCCTATCCCCAGTTGCATGCTTGTAATTGAAAGTCCCCAAAGATATGTTTGTCGCACAAACCCCTATCCCCAGTTACATGCATGATACTTAAAGTCCCCAATGATATGTTTGTCATACAAACCCCTATCCCCAGTTACATGCTTGTAATTGAAAGTCTCCAATGATACGTTTGTCACACAAACCCCTATCCCCAGTTACATGCTTGTAATTGAATGTCTCCAATGATATGTTTGTCACATAAACCCCTATCCCCAGTTACATGCATGATACTTAAAGACCCCAATGATATGTTTGTCATACAAACCCTTATCCCCAGTTACATGCTTGTAATTGAAAGTCCCCAATGATATGTTTGTCACACAAACCACTATCCCTAGTTACATGTTTGTAATTGAAAGTCTCCAATGATATGTTTGTCACACACACCCCTATCCCCAGTTACATGCATAATACTTAAAGTCCCCAATGATAGGTTTGTCATACAAACCTTTATCCCCAGTTACATGCTTGTAATTTTAAGTCCCCAATGATATGTTTGTCAACACAAACCCCTATCCGCAGTTACATGCTTGTAATTGAAAGTCTCAAATGATAAGTTTTTCACACAAACCCCTATCCCCAGTTACATGCTTGTAATTAAAAGTCTCCAATGATATGTTTGTCCCACAAACCCCTATCCCCAGTTACATGCATGATACTTAAAGTCCCCAATGATATGTTTGTCATACAAACCCTTATCCCCAGTTACATGCTTGTAATTAAAAGTCCCCAATGATATGTTTGTCACACAAACCCCTATCCTCAGTTACATGCATGATACTTAAAGTCTCCAATGATATGTGTGTCATACAAACCCCTATCCCCAGTTACATGCTTGTAATTGAAAGTCTCCAATGATATGTTTGTCACAAAAACCCTTATCCCCAGTTACTTGCATGATACTTAAAGTCCGCAATGATATGTTTGTCACACAAACCTCTATCCCCAGTTAAATGCTTGTAATTGAAAGTCCCCAATGATATGTTTGTCACACAAACCCCTATCCCCAGTTACATGCTTGTAATTGAAAGTCCCCAATGATATGTTTGTCACACAAACCCCTATCCCTAGTTACATGCTTGTAATTGAAAGTCCCAAATGATATGTTTGTCACACAAACCCCTATCCCCAGTTACATGCTTGTAATTGAAAGTCGCCAATGATATGTTTGTCAAACAAACCCCTATTCCCAGTTACAAACTTGTAATTAAAGTCCCCAATGATATGTTTGTCACACAAATCCCTATCCCCAGTTACATGCTTGTAATTAAAGTCCCCAATGATATGTTTGTCACACAAACCCATGTCCCTAGTTACATGCTTGTAATTGAAAGTCTCTAATGATATGTTTGTCACAAAAACCCCTATCCCCAGTTACATGCTTGTAATTGAATGTCTCCATTGATATGTTTGTCACACAAACCCCTATCCCCAGTTACAAGCTTGTAATTGAAAGTCTCCAATGATATGTTTGTCACACAAACCCCTATCCCCAGTTACATGCATGTAATTGAAAGTCTCCAATGATATGTTTGTCAAACATACCCCTACCCCAGTTATATGCTTGTAATTGAAAGTCCACAATGATATGTTTGTCACACAAACCCCTATCCCCAGTTACATGGTTATAATTGAAAGTCTCCAATGATATGTTTGTCACACAAACTCCTATCCCTAGTTACATGTATGATACTTAAAGTCCCCAATGATATGTTTGTCATACAAACCCTTATCCCCAGTTACATGCTTGTAATTGAAAGTCCCAAATGATATGTTTGTCACACAAACCCCTATCCCCAGTTACATGCTTGTAATTGAAAGTCTCCAATGATATGTTTGTCACACACACCCCTATCCCCAGTTACATGCATGATACTTAAAGTCCCCAATGATAAGTTTGTCATACAAACCCTTATCCCCAGTTACATGCTTGTAATTGAAAGTCCCAAATGATATGTTTGTCAACACAAACCCCTATCCCCAGTTACATGCTTGTAATTGAAAGTCTCCAAAGATACGGTTGTCACACAAACCCATATCCCCAGTTACATGCTTGTAATTGAATGTCTCCAATGATATGTTTGTCACACAAACCCCTATCCCCAGTTACAAGCATGATACTTAAAATCCCAAATGATATGTTTGTCATACAAACCCTTATCTACAGTTACATGCTTGTAACTGAAAGTCCCCAATGATATGTTTGTCACACAAACCCCTATACCCAGTAGCATGCTTGTAATTGAAAGTCTCCAATGATATGTTTGTCACACAAACCCCTATCCCCAGTTACATGCATGATACTTAAAGTCCCCAATGATATGTTTGTCATACAAACCCTTATCCCCAGTTACATGCTTGTAATTTAAAGTCCCCAATGATATGTTTGTCACACAAACCCCTATCCCCAGTTACATGTTTGTAATTGAAAGTCTCCAATGATATGTTTGTCACACACACCCCTATCCCCAGTTACATGCATGATACTTAAAGTCCCCAATGATAGGTTTGTCATACAAACCCTTATCCCCATTTACATGCTTGTAATTATAAGTCCCCAATGATATGTTTGTCAACACAAACCCCTATCCCCAGTTACATGCTTGTAATTGAAAGTCTCCAATGATAAGTTTTTCACACAAACCCCTATCCCCAGTTACATGCTTGTAATTGAAAGTCTCCAATGATATGTTTGTCACACAAACCCCTATCCCCAGTTACATGCATGATACTTAAAGTCCCCAATGATATGTTTGTCATACAAACCCCTATACCCAGTTACATGCTTGTAATTGAAAGTCCCCAATGATTTGTTTGTCAACACAAACCCTTATCCCCAGTTACATGCTTGTAATTGAAAGTCCCCAATGATATGTTTGTCACCCAAACCCATATCCCCAGTTACATGCTTGTAATTGAAATTCTCCAATGATATGTTTGTCACAAAAATCCCTATCCCCAGTTACATGCTTGTAATTGAAAGTCTCCAATGATATATTTGTTACACAAACCCCCATCCCCAGTTACATGCATGATACTTAAAGTCCCCAGTGATATGTTTGTCATACAAACCCTTATCCCAAGTTACACGCTTGTAATTGAAAATCCCCAATGATATGTTTTTCACACAAAACCCTATCCCCAGTTACATGCTTGTTATTGAAAGTCTCCAATGATATGTTTGTCACACAAACCCCTATCCCCAGTTACCTGCATGATACTTAAAGTCCCCAATGATATGTTTGTCATACAAACCCGTATCCCCAGTTACATGCTTGTAATTGAAAGTCTCCAATGATATGTTTGTCACACAAACCCCTATCCCCAGTTACATGCTTGTAATTGAAAGTCTCCAATGATATGTTTGTCAGACAAACCCCTATTCCCAGTTACCTGCTTGTGATTGAAAGTCTCCAATGATATGTTTGTCACACAAACCCCTATCTCCAATTACATGCTTGTAATTGAAAGTCTCCAATGATATGTTTGTCACACAAACCTCTATCCCCAGTAACATGCATGATACTTAAAGTCCCCAATGATATGTTTGTCATACAAACCCTTATCCCTAGTTACATGCTTGTAATTGAAAGTCCCCAATGATATATTTGTCACACAAACCCCTATCCCCAGTTACATGCTTGTAATTGAAAGTCTGCAATGATATGTTTGTCACACAAACCCCTATCCCTAGTTACATGCATGATACTCAAAGTCCCCAATGATAAGTTTGTCATACATACCCTTATCCCAGTTACATGCTTGTAATTGAACGTCCCCAAAGATATGTCTGTCACACAAACCCCTATCCCCAGTTACATGTTTATAATTGAAAGTCTCCAATGATTTGTTTGTCACACAAACTCCTATCCCTAGTTACGTGTATGATACTTAAAGTCCCCAATGATATGTTTGTCATACAAACCCTTATCCCCAGTTACATGCTTGTAATTGAAAGTCCCCAATGATATGTTTGTCACACAAACCCCAATCCCAAGTTACAAGCTTGTAATTGAAAGTCTCCTATGATATGTTTGTCACACAAACCCCTATCCCCAGTTACATGCTTGCAATTGAAAGTCCCCAATGATATGTTTGTCACACAAACCCCTATCCTCAATTACATGCTTTTTACTTAAAGTCTCCAATGATATGTTTGTCATACACACACCTATCCCCAGTTACATGCTTGTAATTGAACGTCTCTAATGATATATCTGTCACACAAACCCTTATCCCCAGTTACATGCATGATATTAAGTCCCCAATGATGTATTTGTCACACAAACGCCTATCCCCAGTTACATGCTTGTAATTGAAAGTCCCCAATGATGTGTTTGTCACACATACCCCTATCCCCAGTTACATGCTTGTAATTGAAAGTCCCCAATGATGTGTTTGTCTCACAAACGCCTTTCCCAGTCACATGGTTGTAATTGAATGTCCCCAATGATGTGTTTGTCACACATACCCCTATCCCCAGTCACATGCTTGTAATTGAAAGTCCCCAATGATATGTTTGTTACACAAACCCCTATAACCAGTTATATGCTTGTAATTGAAAGTCCCCAATGATTTGTTTGTCACACAAACGCCTATCTCCAGTTACATGCTTGTAATTGAAAGTCCCCAATGATGTGTTTGTCACACATACCTCTATCTCCAGTTACATGCTTGTAATTGAAAGTCCCCAATGATATGTTTGTCACACAAACCCCTATCCCCAGTAACATGCTTGTAATTGAATGTCTCCAATGATATGTTTGTCACAAAAATCTATATCCCCAGTTACATGCTTGTAATTGAAAGTCTCCAATGATATATTTGTTACACAAACCCCTATTCCCAGTAACATGCATGATACTTAAAGTCCCCAGTGATATGTTTGTCATACAAACCCTTATCCCCAGTTACACGCTTGTAATTGAAAATCCCCAATGATATGTTTTTCACACAAAACCCTATCCCCAGTTACATGCTTGTTATTGAAAGTCTCCAATGATATGTTTGTCACACAAACACCTATCCCCAGTTACCTGCATGATACTTAAAGTCCCCAATGATATGTTTGTCATACAAACCCGTATCCCCAGTTACATGCTTGTAATTGAAAGTCTCCAATGATATATTTGTCACACAAAACCCTATCCCCAGTTACATGCTTGTAATTGAAAGTCTCCAATGATATGTTTGTCAGACAAACCCCTATTCCCAGTTACCTGCTTGTAATTGAAAGTCTCCAATGATATATTTGTCACACAAACCCCTATCTCCAATTACATGCTTGTAATTGAAAGTCTTCAATGATATGTTTGTCACACAAACCTCTATCCCCAGTAACATGCATGATACTTAAAGTCCCGCATGATATGTTTGTCATACAAACCCTTATCCCTAGTTACATGCTTGTAATTGAAATTCCCAAATGATATATTTGTCACACAAACCCCTATCCCCAGTTTCATGCTTGTAATTGAAAGTCTGCAATGATATGTTTGTCACACAAACCCCTATCCCTAGTTACATGCATGATACTCAAAGTCCCCAATGATATGTTTGTCATACATACCCTTATCCCAGTTACATGCTTGTAATTGAAAGTCTCCAATGATATGTTTGTCATACAAACACTTATCCCCAGTTACATGCTTGTAATTGAAAGTCCCTAATGATATGTTTGTCATACAAACCCCTATCACCAGTTACATGCTTGTAATTGAAAGTCACCAATGATATGTTTGTCATACAAACCCCTATCCCCTGTTACCTGTATGATACTTAAAGTCCCCAATGATATGTTTGTCATACAAATCCTTATCCCAAGTTACATGCTTGTAAATGAAAGTCCCCAATGATATGTTTGTCACAACAACCCCTATCCGCAGTTACATGCTTGTAATTGAAAGTCTCCAATGATATGTTTGTCACACATACCCCTATCCCCAGTTACATGCATGATACTTAAAGTCCCCAATGATTTGTTTGTCATACAAACCCCTATCCCCAGTTACATGCTTATAATTGAAAGTCCTCAATGATATGTTTTTCACACAAACCCCTATCCCCAGTTATATGCTTGTAATTGAAAGTCCCCAATGATGTGTTTGTCACATAAACCTCTATCCCCAGTTACATGATTGTAATTGAAAGTCCCCAATGATGTGTTTGTCACACATACCCCTATCCCCAGTTACATGCTTGTAATTGAAAGTCCCCAATAATATGTTTGTCACACAAAGCCCTATTCCCAGTTACATGCTTGTAATTGAAAGTCTCCACTGATATGTTTGTCACACAAACCCCTATCCCCAGTTACATGCTTGTAATTGAAAGTCCCCAATGATATGTTTGTCACACAAACCCCTATCCCCAGTTACATGGATGATACTTAAAGTCCCCAATGATATGTTTGTCATACAAACCCTTATCCCCAGTTACACGCTTGTAATTGAAAGTCCCCAATAATATGTTTGTCACACTAACCCCTATCCCCAGTTACATGCTTGTAATCGAAAGTCCCCAATGATAAGTTTGTCACACAAACCCCTATCCTCAGTTATATGCATGCTACTTAAAGTCTCCAATGATATGTTTGTCATACAAACCCCTATCCCAAGTTACATGCTTGTAATTGAAAGTCCCAATGATATGTTTGTCATACAAACCCCTATCCCCAGTTACCTGTATGATACTTAAAGTCTCCAATGATATGTTTGTCATACAAACCCTTATCCACAGTTACATGCTTGTAATTGAAAGTCTTCAATGATATGTTTGTCATACAAACCCCTATCCCCAGTTACATGCTTGTAATTGAAAGTCACCAATGATATGTTTGTCATACAAACCCCTATCCCCAGTTACATGCATGATACTAAAAGTCCCCAATGATATGTTTGTCCTACAAACCCTTATCCTCAGTTACATGATTGTAATTGAAATTCCCCAATGATATGTTTGTCATACAAACGCCTATCCCCAGTTACATGCTTGTAATTGAAAGTCACCAATGATATGTTTGTCATACAAACCCCTATCCCCAGTTACATGCATGATACTAAAAGTCCCCAATGATATGTTTGTCCTACAAACCCTTAGATTCAGTTACATGATTGTAATTCAAAGTCGCCAATGATATGTTTGTCACACAAACCCCTATCCCCAGTTACATGCATGATACTTAATGTCCCCAATGATATGTTTGTCACACAATCTCCTATCCCCAGTTACATGCTTGTAATTGAAAGTGCCCTATGATATGTTTGTCACACAAACCCCTATCCCCAGTTACATGCTTGTACTTGAAAGTCTCCAATGATATGTTTGTCACACACACCACTATCCCCAGTGACATGCATGATACTTAAAGTCCCCAATGATAGGTTTGTAATACAAACCCTTATCCCAATTTACATGCTTGTAATTGAAAGTCCCCAATGATATGTTTGTCAACACAAACCCCTATCCCCAGTTACATGCTTGTAATTGAAAGTCTCCAAAGATATGTTTTTCACACAAACCCCTATCCACAGTTACATGCTTGTAATTGAAAGTCTCCAATGATATGTTTGTCACACAAACCCCTATCCCCAGTCACATGCATGATACTTAAAGTCCCCAATGATATGTTCATCATACAAACCCCTATCCCCAGTTACATGCTTGATACTTAAAGTCCCCAATGATATGTTTGTCACACAAACCCCTATCCCCAGTTACATGCATGATACTTAAAGTCCCCAATGATAGGTTTGTAATACAAACCCTTATCCCCAATTACATGATTGTAACTGAAAGTCCCCAATGATATGTTTGTCAACACAAACCCCTATCCCCTGTTACATGCTTGTAATTGAAAGTCTCCAAAGATATGTTTGTCACACAAACCCCTATCCCCAGTTACATGCTTGTACTTGAAAGTCTCCAATGATATGTTTGTCACACACACCCCTATCCCCAGTTACATGCATGATATTTAAAGTCCCCAATGATATGTTTGTCCTACAAACCCTTATCCTCAGTAACATGATTGTAATTGAAAGTCCCCAATGATATGTTTGTCACATAAACCCCTATCCTCAGTTACATGCATGATACTTAATGTCCCCAATGATATGTTTGTCACACAAATCCCTATCCCCAGTTACATGCTTGTAATTGAAAGTCCCCTATGATATGTTTGTCACACAAACCCTTATCCCCAGTTACATGCTTGTAATTGAAAGTCCCCAATGATATGTTTGTCAACACAAACCCCTATCCCCAGTTACATGCTTGTAATTGAAAGTCTCCAAAGATATGTTTTTCACACAAACCCCTATCCCCAGTTACATGCTTGTAATTGAAAGTCTCCAATGATATGTTTGTCACACAAACCCGTATTCCCAGTCACATGCATGATACTTAAAGTCCCCAATGATATGTTCATCATACAAACCCCTATCCCCAGTTACATGCTTGATACTTAAAGTCCCCAATGATATGTTTGTCACACAAACCCCTATCCCCAGTTACATGCATGATTCTTAAAGTGCCCAATGATATGTTTGTCACACAAACCCCTATCTCCAGTTACATGTATGATACCTAAAGTCCCCAATGATATGTTTGTCATACAAACCCTTATCCCCAGTTACATGCTTGTAATTAAAATACTCCAATGATATGTTTGTCAAAACAAACCTTATCCCCAGTTACATGCTTGTACTTGAAAGTCCCGAATGATATATTTGTTACACAAACCCCTATCCTCAGTTACATGCTTGTAATTGAAAGTATCCAATGATATGTTTGTTACACAAACCCCTATCCCCAGTTACATGCCTGATACTTAAAGTCCCCAATGATATGTTTGTCACACAAACCCCTATCCCCAGTTACATGCTTGTAATTGAAAGTCTCCAATGATATGTTTGTCACACAAACCCCTATCCCCAGTTACATGCATGATACTTAAAGTCCCCAATGATATGTTTGTCACACAAACCTCTATACCCAGTTACATGCTTGTAATTGAAAGTCCCCAATGATATGTTTGTCACACAAACCCCTATCCCCAGTTACATGCTTGTAATTGAAAGTCCCCAATGATATGTTTGTCACACAAACCCCTATCCCAAGTTACATGCTCGCAATTAAAAGTCCCCAATGATATGTTTGTCACACAAACCCCTATCCCTAGTTACATGCTTGTAATTGAAAGTCTCCAATGATATGTTTGTCACACAAACCCCTATCCCCAGTTACATGCTTGTAATTGAAAGTCCCCAATGATATGTTTGTCACACAAACCCCTATCCCCAGTTACATGCTTGTAATTGAAAGTCTCCAATGATATGTTTGTCACAAAAACCCTATCCCCAGTTACAAGCTTGTAATTGAAAGTCTCCAATGATATGTTTGTCACACAAACCCCTATCCCCAGTTACATGCATGATACTTAAAGTCCCCAATGATATGTTTGTCACACAAACCTCTATCCCTATTTAAATGCTTGTAATTGAAAGTCCCCAATGATATGTTTGTCACACAAACCCCTATCCCTAGTTACATGCTTGTAATTGAAAGTCCCCAATGATTAGCTTGTCAGACAAACCCCTATCCCCAGTTACATGCTTGTAATTGAAAGTCCCCAATGATATGTTTGTCACACAAACCCTTATCCCTTGTTACATGCTTGTAATTGAAAGTCTCTAATGATATGTTTGTCACACAAACCCCTATCCCCAGTTACATGCTTGTACTTGAAAGTCTCCAATGATATGTTTGTCACACACACCCCTATCCCCAGTTACATCCATGATATTTAAAGTCCCCAATGATATGTTTGTTCTACAAACCCTTATCCTCAGTAACATGATTGTAATTGAAAGTCCCCAATGATATGTTTGTCACATAAACCCCTATCCTCAGTTACATGCATGATACTTAATGTCCCCAATGATATGTTTGTCACACAAATCCCTATCCCCAGTTACATGCTTGTAATTGAAAGTCCCCTATGATATGTTTGTCACACAAACCCTTATCCCCAGTTACATGCTTGTAATTGAAAGTCCCCAATGATATGTTTGTCAACACAAACCCCTGTCCCCAGTTACATGCTTGTAATTGAAAGTCTCCAAAGATATGTTTTTCACACAAACCCCTATCCCCAGTTACATGCTTGTAATTGAAAGTCTCCAATGATATGTTTGTCACACAAACCCCTATTCCCAGTCACATGCATGAGACTTAAAGTCCCCAATGATATGTTCATCATACAAACCCCTATCCCCAGTTACATGCTTGATACTTAAAGTCCCCAATGATATGTTTGTCACACAAACCCCTATCCACAGTTACATGCATGATACTTAAAGTCCCCAATGATAGGTTTGTAATACAACCCCTTATCCCCAGTCACATGCTTGTAACTGAAAGTCCCCAATGATATGTTTGTCAACACAAACCCCTATCCCCAGTTACATGCTTGTAATTGAAAGTCTCCAAAGATATGTTTTTCACACAAACCCCTATCCCCAGTTACATGCTAGTTATTGAAAGTCTCCAATGATATGTTTGTCACACAAACCCCTATCCCCAGTTACATGCATGATACTTAAAGTCCCCAATGATATGTTTGTCACACAAACCCCTATCCCCAGTTACATGCCTGATACTTAAAGTCCCCAATGATATGTTTGTCACACAAACCCCTATCCCCAGTTACATGCTTGTAATTGAAAGTCTCCAATGATATGTTTGTCACACAAACCCCTATCCCCAGTTACATGCATGATACTTAAAGTCCCCAATGATATGTTTGTCACACAAACCTCTATACCCAGTTACATGCTTGTAATTGAAAGTCCCCAATGATATGTTTGTCACACAAACCCCTATCCCCAGTTACATGCTTGTAATTGAAAGTCCCCAATGATATGTTTGTCACACAAACCCCTATCCCAAGTTACATGCTTGCAATTAAAAGTCCCCAATGATATGTTTGTCACACAAACCCCTATCCCTAGTTACATGCTTGTAATTGAAAGTCTCCAATGATATGTTTGTCACACAAACCCCTATCCCCAGTTACATGCTTGTAATTGAAAGTCCCCAATGATATGTTTGTCACACAAACCCCTATCCCCAGTTACATGCTTGTAATTGAAAGTCTCCAATGATATGTTTGTCACAAAAACCCTATCCCCAGTTACAAGCTTGTAATTGAAAGTCTCCAATGATATGTTTGTCACACAAACCCCTATCCCCAGTTACATGCATGATACTTAAAGTCCCCAATGATATGTTTGTCACACAAACCTCTATCCCTATTTAAATGCTTGTAATTGAAAGTCCCCAATGATATGTTTGTCACACAAACCCCTATCCCTAGTTACATGCTTGTAATTGAAAGTCCCCAATGATTAGCTTGTCAGACAAACCCTATCCCCAGTTACATGCTTGTAATTGAAAGTCCCCAATGATATGTTTGTCACACAAACCCTTATCCCTAGTTACATGCTTGTAATTGAAAGTCTCTAATGATATGTTTGTCACACAAACCCCTATCCCCAGTTACATGCTTGTACTTGAAAGTCTCCAATGATATGTTTGTCACACACACCCCTATCCCCAGTTACATCCATGATATTTAAAGTCCCCAATGATATGTTTGTTCTACAAACCCTTATCCTCAGTAACATGATTGTAATTGAAAGTCCCCAATGATATGTTTGTCACATAAACCCCTATCCTCAGTTACATGCATGATACTTAATGTCCCCAATGATATGTTTGTCACACAAATCCCTATCCCCAGTTACATGCTTGTAATTGAAAGTCCCCTATGATATGTTTGTCACACAAACCCTTATCCCCAGTTACATGCTTGTAATTGAAAGTCCCCAATGATATGTTTGTCAACACAAACCCCTGTCCCCAGTTACATGCTTGTAATTGAAAGTCTCCAAAGATATGTTTTTCACACAAACCCCTATCCCCAGTTACATGCTTGTAATTGAAAGTCTCCAATGATATGTTTGTCACACAAACCCCTATTCCCAGTCACATGCATGAGACTTAAAGTCCCCAATGATATGTTCATCATACAAACCCCTATCCCCAGTTACATGCTTGATACTTAAAGTCCCCAATGATATGTTTGTCACACAAACCCCTATCCACAGTTACATGCATGATACTTAAAGTCCCCAATGATAGGTTTGTAATACAACCCCTTATCCCCAGTCACATGCTTGTAACTGAAAGTCCCCAATGATATGTTTGTCAACACAAACCCCTGTCCCCAGTTACATGCTTGTAATTGAAAGTATCCAAAGATATGTTTTTCACACAAACCCCTATCCCCAGTTACATGCTAGTTATTGAAAGTCTCCAATGATATGTTTGTCACACAAACCCCTATCCCCAGTTACATGCATGATACTTAAAGTCCCCAATGATATGTTTGTCACACAAACCCCTATCCCCAGTTACATGCCTGATACTTCAAGTCCCCAATGATATGTTTGTCACACAAACCCCTATCCCCAGTTACATGCTTGTAATTGAAAGTCTCCAATGATATGTTTGTCACACAAATCCCTATCCCCAGTTACATGCATGATTCTTAAAGTGCCCAATGATATGTTTGTCACACAAACCCCTATCTCCAGTTACATGTATGATACCTAAAGTCCCCAATGATATGTTTGTCATACAAACCCTTATCCCCAGTTACATGCTTGTAATTAAAATACTCCAATGATATGTTTGTCAAAACAAACCTTATCCCCAGTTACATGCTTGTACTTGAAAGTCCCGAATGATATATTTGTTACACAAACCCCTATCCTCAGTTACATGCTTGTAATTGAAAGTATCCAATGATATGTTTGTCACACAAACCCCTATCCCCAGTTACATGCCTGATACTTAAAGTCCCCAATGATATGTTTGTCACACAAACCCCTATCCCCAGTTACATGCTTGTAATTGAAAGTCTCCAATGATATGTTTGTCACACAAACCCCTATCCCCAGTTACATGCATGATACTTAAAGTCCCCAATGATATGTTTGTCACACAAACCTCTATACCCAGTTACATGCTTGTAATTGAAAGTCCCCAATGATATATGTGTCACACAAACCCCTATCCCCAGTTACATGCTTGTAATTGAAAGTCCCCAATGATATGTTTGTCACACAAACCTCTATCCCTAGTTACATGCTTGTAATTGAAAGTCCCCAATGATATGTTTGTCACACAAAACCCTATCTCAAGTTACATGCTTGCAATTAAAAGTCCCCAATGATATGTTTGTCACACAAACCCCTATCCCTAGTTACATGCTTGTAATTGAAAGTCTCCAATGATATGTTTGTCACACAAACCCCTATCCCCAGTTACATACTTGTAATTGAAAGTCCCCAATGATATGTTTGTCACACAAACCCCTATCCCCAGTTACATGCTTGTAATTGAAAGTCTCCAATGATATGTTTGTCACAAAAACCCTATCCCCAGTTACAAGCTTGTAATTGAAAGTCTCCAATGATATGTTTGTCACAAAAACCCTATCCCCAGTTACAAGCTTGTAATTGAAAGTCTCCAATGATATGTTTGTCACACAAACCCCTATCCCCAGTTACATGCATGATACTTAAAGTCCCCAATGATATGTTTGTCACACAAACCTCTATCCCTATTTAAATGCTTGTAATTGAAAGTCCCCAATGATATGTTTGTCACACAAACCCCTATCCCTAGTTACATGCTTGTAATTGAAAGTCCCCAATGATTAGCTTGTCAGACAAACCCTATCCCCAGTTACATGCTTGTAATTGAAAGTCCCCAATGATATGTTTGTCACACAAACCCTTATCCCTAGTTACATGCTTGTAATTGAAAGTCTCTAATGATATGTTTGTCACACAAACCCCTATCCCCAGTTACATGCTTGTACTTGAAAGTCTCCAATGATATGTTTGTCACACACACCCCTATCCCCAGTTACATCCATGATATTTAAAGTCCCCAATGATATGTTTGTTCTACAAACCCTTATCCTCAGTAACATGATTGTAATTGAAAGTCCCCAATGATATGTTTGTCACATAAACCCCTATCCTCAGTTACATGCATGATACTTAATGTCCCCAATGATATGTTTGTCACACAAATCCCTATCCCCAGTTACATGCTTGTAATTGAAAGTCCCCTATGATATGTTTGTCACACAAACCCTTATCCCCAGTTACATGCTTGTAATTGAAAGTCCCCAATGATATGTTTGTCAACACAAACCCCTGTCCCCAGTTACATGCTTGTAATTGAAAGTCTCCAAAGATATGTTTTTCACACAAACCCCTATCCCCAGTTACATGCTTGTAATTGAAAGTCTCCAATGATATGTTTGTCACACAAACCCCTATTCCCAGTCACATGCATGAGACTTAAAGTCCCCAATGATATGTTCATCATACAAACCCCTATCCCCAGTTACATGCTTGATACTTAAAGTCCCCAATGATATGTTTGTCACACAAACCCCTATCCACAGTTACATGCATGATACTTAAAGTCCCCAATGATAGGTTTGTAATACAACCCCTTATCCCCAGTCACATGCTTGTAACTGAAAGTCCCCAATGATATGTTTGTCAACACAAACCCCTATCCCCAGTTACATGCTTGTAATTGAAAGTCTCCAAAGATATGTTTTTCACACAAACCCCTATCCCCAGTTACATGCTAGTTATTGAAAGTCTCCAATGATATGTTTGTCACACAAACCCCTATCCCCAGTTACATGCATGATACTTAAAGTCCCCAATGATATGTTTGTCACACAAACCCCTATCCCCAGTTACATGCCTGATACTTCAAGTCCCCAATGATATGTTTGTCACACAAACCCCTATCCCCAGTTACATGCTTGTAATTGAAAGTCTCCAATGATATGTTTGTCACACAAATCCCTATCCCCAGTTACATGCATGATTCTTAAAGTGCCCAATGATATGTTTGTCACACAAACCCCTATCTCCAGTTACATGTATGATACCTAAAGTCCCCAATGATATGTTTGTCATACAAACCCTTATCCCCAGTTACATGCTTGTAATTAAAATACTCCAATGATATGTTTGTCAAAACAAACCTTATCCCCAGTTACATGCTTGTACTTGAAAGTCCCGAATGATATATTTGTTACACAAACCCCTATCCTCAGTTACATGCTTGTAATTGAAAGTATCCAATGATATGTTTGTCACACAAACCCCTATCCCCAGTTACATGCCTGATACTTAAAGTCCCCAATGATATGTTTGTCACACAAACCCCTATCCCCAGTTACATGCTTGTAATTGAAAGTCTCCAATGATATGTTTGTCACACAAACCCCTATCCCCAGTTACATGCATGATACTTAAAGTCCCCAATGATATGTTTGTCACACAAACCTCTATACTCAGTTACATGCTTGTAATTGAAAGTCCCCAATGATATATGTGTCACACAAACCCCTATCCCCAGTTACATGCTTGTAATTGAAAGTCCCCAATGATATGTTTGTCACACAAACCTCTATCCCTAGTTACATGCTTGTAATTGAAAGTCCCCAATGATATGTTTGTCACACAAAACCCTATCTCAAGTTACATGCTTGCAATTAAAAGTCCCCAATGATATGTTTGTCACACAAACCCCTATCCCTAGTTACATGCTTGTAATTGAAAGTCTCCAATGATATGTTTGTCACACAAACCCCTATCCCCAGTTACATACTTGTAATTGAAAGTCCCCAATGATATGTTTGTCACACAAACCCCTATCCCCAGTTACATGCTTGTAATTGAAAGTCTCCAATGATATGTTTGT